>ML243847.1:0-34403 GCA_005239495.1 Nicotiana undulata | reverse complement strand
TTATGGAGGCTTGGGGAAGAAAGGAGAAGTGGAAAATGGGAAGAATCCCGTATAAGGTTCTGTCTTGGTATATAAAAAATTCACTGAACGAGTTTGTGCTCTGCGATCGCAAAAGAACAATTGCGATCGCAGAAGAGGACTGGATGATACTCAACGCGATCGTAGGAAGACCTACGCGATCGCAGAACCTAAGGCCCCCCATCCTGTGCGATTGCAGCAACCCCCACGCGACCGCACTGACCAAATTACCCCAGGCCCTTGACTCGACTAATACCCTACGCGATCGCGGAGCTGGCATTGCGATCGCATAGAGCACCTGGGACCCCTACCAATCTGATGTTGTGCGATCACGTAGATGTATATGCGATTGCACTGAAGAAAAGGCCTGACACCAGAAAACCAACAGAAAACTAGATTTTCCTATGTTTTTGCACCCCGTTAGCTACCTGAAACTCACCCGAGCCCTTGGGGCTCAAAACCAAAAACACACACGACTCCCAAAACATCCTACGGACTTGTTCAAGCTTTTAAATCATCAAAATATCATCAAAAACCATGAATCAAACCCCAAAACCAAATTAATCAAACTTAAGAACTTTGAAATTCTAGAATTCACTTCAACGCGCCGAACCGACCTAAACCACTCGGAATGACTTCAAATTTTGCAGATAAGTTATAAATGACACAACGGAACTATTCCCGGTCTCGGAATTTCATTCGGACCTCGGGAACATAAAATCACCTCTCAAGCCAAATTTCAAATTCTTTACAAACCGCACAAGTTCATTAACTCCATTTTCCTCATTTGGATCCGAAAACAATCAAATCAAGCCCGTTTTACACCAAATTCCACAGATGGGACAAATAACATATAACCAACCTGTTCCGGGCTCCGGAACCGCAATACGGGCCCAGTAACACGGTTTTCACATAATTATTCATTTTCAAAAGCCTTTATTATTTTAAGAAAATAATTTTCTTTAAAAATTCATTTCTCGGGCTTGGGACCTCGGAATTCGATTCCGGGCATACGCCCAAGTCCTATATTTTCCTACAGACCCTCCGCGACCGTCACATCACGGGTCCGCATCTGTTTACCAAAAATGTTGACCAAAGTCAACTTTATTCAATTATTGAATTCAAAAATCCCATTTTTATCAAATTTTCACATGGAAGCTTCCCGGATCTCTGACGACTAGAGTAACCACTAGGTCAACTCTAGGCGGCTGGAGGACGGTAGGATCGCTCTGGTATAGCACTGAATTGAGGTCTCACTGGAATACCTCGGGGAGGTAGTGGAGGTGCTGAATATAAAGGCCTGCTGGACTGACTGCCTCCAAAATGACCCCTGCTCCTAGCTGAGGTATCCCTTAAATCACCAAAGAATCTGGCCCTCTTATCCTGCTGACCCTGCTCTCTGCTTCTCAACCGGTAGCCCTCGATCCTGCGAGCAATCTCTACCACTAGCTGATACGGAGTACCAATCTCCACCTCTCTGGCCATAGTGGCCCTAACACCCGGATGTAACCCATCCACAAATCTCTGCACTCTTTCAGCATCCGTAGGAAATATCATGAGTGCATGGCGTGACAGCTCTTAAAACCTGGCCTCATAATCCGTCACCGACATATTCCCCTTATCAAGCTGCTCGAACTGACGACGCAAATCTTCCTTCTCAGAGGGTGGAATGTACCTGTCCAAGAACATATGAGTAAACTGCTCCCAAGTAACAGGAGGAGAACCTGCTTGCCTGCTGAGTATGTAAGACTCCAACCACCGGCGAGCTCTGCCCTCTAACTGAAATGTGGTAAAGTCGACCCCATGAGACTCCAAGATCCTCATGTTGTGCAGTCTGTCCCTACACCTATCGATGAAGTCCTGGGCATCCTCACTCTGCTCAGCCCCACAGACTGGAGGGCGTATTCGGGTCCATCTATCCAATATCTTCTGTTGGTCACCCTCTACAATTAGTCTGGGTTCTGGTGCTACTACTACCGGCTGAACCCCACCCACGGTCCTTGTACCCGGGGTATGATGTTCCGCTGCTGCCTAACCTGCTGCCTGAGCGGTCAGGGTCTGGACTCCCCCTCCCACCTGAGAAGTGGCAGGATCTGCTGAAAATAGGCCAGCTTGGGACGTGGTGTCCATGAACCTCATCATACGGCCGATGAACTCTTGGAAGCCCGACGCCGTCATACAATCTGCTAGAGCAGGAGATATTGAAGGCACCTCATCCTGCTCCTCAAAAGTAGGGTCCTCTGGTGGTGCGAGTGGTATAACTCCGGGACGCCCTCGCCCCCTACCTCGGGTAGGTGCCCTACCCTTTCCTCTACCACGACTCGAGCAGCGGGGGTAGAAGCCTCTCCCGGATCAAGAACATCAGATGCACGCGTCCTCACCATCTGTGAGAGAATAGAAGAACAAGTTTGAGTGCATCATCGATTGCATGATAGAATATGAATGAATAGAGGTTTCTTAACACCCTATAGCCTCCTGAAGATAAGTACAGACGTCTCCGTACCGATCCGTGATACTCTACTGGGTCTGCCCGATACTCGTGAGACTACGTGAACCTAAAGCTCTGATACCACGTTGTCACGACTCAAATCCTACTTTAGGTCGCGATGGCGCCTAACGGCGGGGTTAGGCAAGCCAGCATAAATGACACTAAGTACTACCTCGTACAATTGATCACATAACTTAGCATTTACCAATTCTAAGCCGTTAAGCATAATGTACGAAAATGATAACTTGTCAGTAAATAATAAAGCTGTAAAGATGCATGGGCCAAAAGGAGAGCATACATATAAATACATCCCCAAACCCAAAATAAACGCTAAGTGTGTGCCAGGAACTAGTGTCACGAGTGTCACGGCCAACTAACTAAATATACAAAAGACAATATGTACAGTCCCATAGTCTGAATATCATAGACGGGAAAACAACATAGGGGAAAACTCCAGGGTGCTGCTAGAGATCGCCAGGAGGAGCAGCTCACCGTGAAGCCAAATAATCTCTAATCAGTAGCTAGCTCCGGTCTGATAACCAGATGCACCAGCCTCAGAACCTGTACCGTCAAGTATACAATTGTAGCATGAGTACATAAATAAATATATACCTAGTGAGTATCCCATCTAAACTCGAAGAAGTAGTGACGAGAGTTCGACTTGACACTCACTAAGGTCCAATAATGTAATATATGACAGGATATGATAAAAAAAAGTAGGCATGTAAGGCAGTATACAAAGAGTGCATATCAAATAAAGTAATCCAGGTACTAACTGAAAATGAATAGCAATGTACTTTATCCTCCTCTTACTAAATACCTGACTATCCAATTATTAGTGAATCGGAACCTAAGGGTCATACACATACTAGGAAAAGACAACCGGCCGGAGTCATAGGTTGTATATAAAGACTGAATGGTCGTGAAGAGCCCCACAATCGTGAATCATACCTGCGACTCGTGTGCTGACTCGATCATATCATGTAATAATAAGCTTACCCACGATCGCGAATCATACCTGCGACTCATGTGCTGACTCGATATAAATCTTCCCACGAACGCGAATTGTTCATGCGACTCGTGTGCTGACTCGATACACAACGTGTGTGTATATATATATATATATATATATATATATATATATATATATATATATATGTACCCAAAACAACAATGAACTCAGTAGGACTGTGATAATACCATGGATAACTCAACTGGGGGTTAAATTGTAAAGTTCAATTTTTTCATACCATTTTCGAAGTAATATGTAACTCATAATACATCCAAAAATGCAACTAGGGCACATAGAGGCATGCTTGTGAATTCTAAAACTACCCGACATAGCATAATAGTCGCCACGTACGGACTCTCGTCACTTGGTATGTACGTGGACCCCCACAACAAGTATACACAGCAAATATAGTACCTATGGGGACAATTCCCTCTTACAAAGTTGGAAAGGATACTCACCTCGTGTTGAAACTACCCTTTGTATCAAGGATGCGCCCGAATTCCGAACTCTACCCTAGAGGACTCGCAACTAGCCAAATATAGTACAATTACATCAATTCATTTTTAAAGGAGGAAGATTATCCTATGTTATTCATAATTTCACATTCTTGAAGAAATTACAAATTTCAACACCGGGCCCGCACGCTCGAATTCCGAGAATTCTTGAAGGAATCATTCATCCATATCCTAAGGATCATTAATATGTGATTTCTACTTGAATTCATGGCCCTAAACGGAAAATTCACAAAATCCCCAAGAGCCCTAAAATTACTACCCAATTTCTTGATCTTTGATAACTTAGTAGAGAATTTAACTAGAAATTAATGTTTGAAACTAGTGTTAAATATGGAATTTACTTACCTCAAGTACTAGGTTGAAGGCCATATTGGAAGCTCTAAAATAACACAAGGAAGAAGATTGAAATTGAGGAAATAAATTAAATCCCGTATATAAACTACACTGCCCAGATACCCCTTCATCGCGAACGCGACACAGGCATCGCGTTCGCGAAGGCCAATGGCCCAGGCCTTTGGAGGCCCTTCTATGCGAACGCGAGAGGGGGCCGCGATTGTGAAGCCTATTCGGGATAGACCTACGCGAACGCGGTGGGACACAAGCGAACGCGAAGAACAAACAGGCTAGGTCCCGTCTCAACCCTTCGCGAACGCGGTGGCGAAAGTGCGAACATGAAGGTCAGGGGTCCAGACCATCGCGATCGCAGGGTGGGAACGCGAACACATAGAGAATCAATAGCCCCAACCCAATTCCTTCTTCGTGAACGCGGCTACCCTCCTGCGAACGCGAAGAAGGAAACCAGACAGTGAAAATTTTGGTTTTTAGCATTAAGCTCCGAGGGATCTGAAACTCACCCGAGCCCCCCGGACCCCGTCCAAAGGTACTGGCAAGTCTATATTCATGATACGGACTCGCTCGAACTTCCGGAACGTGAAAAAAAAAACAACGAAACTCAGAATTTGACCCCAAAATCAAATTGAATCAACACTTTGAACTTAAGGTTCTAGAATTCATTTCAATTCGTCGAACCGACCTATACTACTCAGAATGACTTCAATTTCTGCAGGCTAGTCATAAATGACATAACAAAAATATTCCTGGTCTCAGAATTCCATTCGAACCTTGATAACAAAAATCACGTTCCAAACCAAATTTCAAACTTAAGGAAATCTTGATTCCCATTTTGGGCGCCGACATGCTCCCGAGTCATCGAAAAACCGTTCCGAATATACGCCCAAGTCCGAAATCATAATACGAAGCCACTGGAGCTGTCAGAACTCGATTCCGAGGTCGTTTTCTCAAAATGTTGACCGAAGTCAAACTTTGCCAAATAGGCCAACCTTCAGGAACCAAGTGTTCCTTATAGCACTCTAAACACTCCCAAATTCCGAACCACCCGCCCTGGCAAGTCATAAAGCACAAAAAGCCTCTATGAGAAGTTTCATTTAGGGGAACGGGGTCCCAATACGCGAATCAACCGGTCGGGTCGTTACATCATGGTCCAAGGACGTCATCCTTAATCGTCCGAAGACAACATTCATGGTCCGACGGGAGCTTGAATCATGTTTAAATTTACGCACAATATATGCTTGTATCGATTATTTGCAGGTAATCCGGCAAGCAAAGTCCTTTATGGCAGGAGCGGTCCCACTCCAGTTCTCCTAACCATTCCCGTAAGTCGTTTATTCATCCAACCCCATATATTGCGTCCGTCCTGGCAAAAACTTCATTTGTATACTTAGCCGATGGCTCCTGACTACAAATGGCCTGATTTCTATAAAACCAGGGATATGTATGCAACTCAGAAACAAGGGTGCGGCCTACATCTCTTCAAACAATTTCGTTCGGTCAAAATTTGCCATCATATCTTTACCCGACAACTCTTTCATCCTTCCCAGGTAAAGAGGGGCAGCTGCTGATACCCAAATTTTCCTCAAATTATTTTTAATTTGCATACATACCTTCAAAATTAATTTTTATAACTATTGGTATTTTTCCATAATTTTCCCATATTTAAATCAATTTGTTTCTAATTTATGCAGTACTTTTATATCCAAGAATTAATCATAAATTACATTACAAATAGTTTCAAAATATTACTTGGTTTAATATATCATTTTTTTCCTATTATGATTTAATTATTTTACAAATTATTCATATTGGCATTATTTGGCTATAAATGCAATAACTTTGCAATTATAGGTTAATTGTATATTTTGTACTATTTTTTACCAAATAATTAGTCACTTGTATTTTAAATACTAATTAATTACTTTAATTTCATCTACTAAGCATCAATTTCATTTTTTATAATTATTAACCATTTTTATTAATTATTTGTCTATTTTAAATGGGTTTTTAATAAATAGCCACTTTTAATCCTAATTTTAGCCTAATCTACCCGGACCCCAACCCAATTAATTAGCCCAACACATCAGGACCAGTCTTTAAAGCCTACCTGACCCAATCCTCCATTCAATTTGAGTCGTTGGTTAATCAACGGCCTAGATTAATCTCTACCATCATTAATCCTAAACGACTACCCCCCTTCTCATTTCCCCCATTTCATTCTCTCTCACCTTCTCTCTGGTTCCCTTTGGTTCTCTCTAGAACCTTCTCACCTTCCCCCCCTCCGATGAACTCTGCCTCTCTTCTCCGGCCAACTCTCTTGCCGGAAACCATGAGGTCTTACCCCTTCTAGCCTATGTCTCCTCCTATGTCGGCTTGACACTACCTTGAGGTCTTCAAGTGAACCTGGAGCGGTTCAACTCCCACCTATGGCATTTCATGCCATTTTTCGGCCATCTACTGTTGTCCGAGTAAGATCTCTTCATTTTTGGCTAGAACTAGTGGTTCTTTAGCCGATTTTTCTTCTCTTTGGGTTGTCTCCATGAAACCCTAACTACTATAGCTTTGTTTCTTTTGATTTGTAATAGATCTTGGCATATTACGGGCTATTTTGATGTTTTCCTTAAAGATGTTCCGTTTTTCCTAAAACGATTCTTCATCTTCAAACTAAGGTTTCATAACCCCTTTTTAAAACGGGTTTCCTATGATTTCTCAGTGTTATCCTAGGATTTCGATTGTGTTTTTGCAATTTGTTTAAGTCTATCTCTTTATCTGAGTTGTTGTGTTAGAACCCTAATCTTTAGTCCTAAACCTTGAATTCCTGATTTTGTATCTGATAATATGTTTGCATATGTGCTTGCGTCTCATGAGCTTTATGATTCTCTGAAACTTTACCCTATGGTGTTCATCTATGTCTATGATTTTCTTGCTTTTCCCGCTTACATCAATGTTTGCTCTGTAATTCATGTGAATTCCTAATTTCGTATGATTTTACTCTACTGTGATTACTAGTGTTTCAGATTTCTTGACCATTATCTATTTAATTCGTGTTAATTTCCTTTAGCTGATGTTATCCTTATTCGACTCCCTGATTCCCTGGGATTAGTGTACTTAACTGATATCCTATGGTAATACATTGCTGATTTTGACCCATGAGTTAATCACTTGCCTTATTTGATTGATTCTACTGTTAATCGATTCTTATAGACCTTTCCTTAATTAGATTTTCTGAACCTAGACTAATTACTTGTTCTATATGCTGAAATTATTTCCATGTGTGGTATTCCAGTCATACATGATACTTTCCCTAATTGGTGCAAATTTCCTGTGATTTGAATCTCGCTCGAGAATTTCTTGTTGATTTTCAAAATTTCCTGCCTTATTTCTATGAATAATTCTGTCAAACTAATTCACACATGTTTTCCTTAATTAGAGTATTCTTAACTTAGCCCCTATTACATGTCTTATAGTTTGTTGAAATTTATTTCCTTTTATGTTACCATCAGTCTATATGATTTTCTTTCCTTATGTTATCATTGTTTGTATCCGTTTGAATATTGACTCCTTAATTAAAGGGAGTACTGATATTAATGTGATTCTAATTGGTGTGTACTTCCATAATTTTGCTGAACTATCATTTGTTACCTTATTTTCTGCCTATTTTCAAAACTATAAGTACCTTCACTCTTTTATTAAGCTACAGACAAACTCATTGGTTCAATAACTCTCTCTCTACTAAAACTTCTTGTTCTCTTCTCTCTTCTTTGTGCTACTTGTTACAATTCTAAGTTAGCCAGCTGCAAGCCAAGGCTAACTATTGTGCTCCTACCTTACTTTGTGTTTACTGTCTTCTTCATTTCACTGATATGTTCTGATTTTTAATCCTAGTTCTCAAACCAATATGTTTATTTTGCTGCTTCAATTCATTATGTTTCTTATATGCTTCTATCTACTGTTTTGTTGTTGGATATGTAATTAAAATATTGTGCTCCATCTAGCATGTTGAGTTATGCTTTATTTTCATAATCAACATGTCTTTATGTATTTGAAACCCGTTTCTATGTGAATCCCTCTATGCCTATGACTGTACACTAGCTTTGGTCAAGGCATGCCCCTACTGGTATAACCTTAAGGTATTTGATACTGTAACTATGTTGTATCCCAATTCCCTGAACCCCTTAGGAACTTCTGATTGTGTACTTATGCATACCTCTACCTACTACATGCTTGCCCTCACATGCTCTATACTTGTTCCTCAAATCCCATTACCCCTGTTAGTGGTTGTTGGATTTTCTTTTCTTGGTTTCTTGTTCCTTGTGTGATGCTGAATTTGCTTGGATCCAGAGATTGGTGTTGTTCTGATTACTCTGCTCTTTCAAAATTTCTCATTGGTTAAAATTTCTGTTATAAAATCATTTCAATCAAGTCTCTTTTTTTTCATAATTGTTTTCTTACTCAATTTTTTCAAAACTATGTCAAGCACTCTCACTCTACTCTTAGACCCCTTAAGTTCTGCCCCCTTTGTGCGAGCATTGCTTTGGGACCCTTGAGCTCCCTCTGAACATTGACACACTAAGGTTGGCCCTTCCACAGTGCACTTACTCTACTATGGCTATGAAATCTAGGTGTGAGCACTGCCCGGGATCCCTTGAGGTCCTTAGGGAACTCTGACACACCCGGATTATGAGAAAGGATATGAATTACTACTTGTCGTTGAGGATATGGTGATTTGGGCCTATACTGTAGGCTCCCTATAGTTAGCTTCTTATTTTATTATTTCAGTTATGTAATTCATACCCAATGGTCTGTAATAGTTATTTGTAAACAACTCTGGGGTTGGATAGTGAAAAGGGAGGGTAATTGTATGTTGTAGTGTAGCCAAGGGTAGAAACCATGCTCATAGGTTTACTTTTCTTTTGTGCGCAATAGTAGCCATATTTAGGGATAACACACGCAAGCATGCCATGCATTAGATACCATGTTCCCTAGGATTCATATATGTTGTTTTTCTCAACATCCCTATCGCTTAGAAATCTTGTCTCTAAGGTAAAAAATAACATTAAAATAAACTGCCACCATATGATTCTGCCTATTCTGAAACTCATTTAGAAATACATTTGTTACATTCTGCATTTTTTACGTTAAAATTTCGTCGTGAGTTAATCGACGTAAGTTCGGGAGTGAAATTATTCTGGGATTATAAGTATTGTGCTAATTCAAATAAGTGATAAGTAAATTCGTGAAGGTAAAAGGGTAAGCGAATTTAAGAAAACGAGTTTCATTGAAGGTTGTCGATTTAGCATAAAATACGGGTCGAGCGATAATACCCGATATTTATGGACTAGTACCATACAAGGTAACGTATGACCGCGATAGTATGATAAGGTATATTAAAAATAAGCAGAATTAAGTAATTTAAGATAATTCTTAATTATACGGGTATTTGGTTAATTACCGGATAACGGAACATTACCTAATTAACTAAGAAGTTGGATAAAGATTAAGATTACCACCCCAATCTCACGTGGCATCAAGCCACATATTATACAAATGACTCTTAGTCATATTAGCTTAGGTGGCCATTTAAAGTGATTTACATAAGACAACAAGATATTAACGTGTAGAACATTTAAGCTTGGCTTCAATTGGACATTGAAATAATCAAGTGGGTTGGAGTTGATGGATTCCCACTGAGTATTGTAGCTAGGATTCATACCTAGAATCTCCAGATTTCCTTTAGACCCTTATTGTGTTGCATTAAATGATAGTCTAGATGAAATAACCTTACTGGTTCTTAATGATCTAGTCCTACTAAATTGTGCTCTATCTTAAGGCAACACAAGTAAGTTTCAAGAGGTTGCTGAATAAGACTACAACAGTAGCTAAATGGAATTGTTGGGAAATAATGTAGAGTTCATTACCATCTAGATAGTAGGAATGCGGTAGCACTAATGGGAAGGATCTTGTCAGGAGCTCTAAACGGTTTCCTGAAATGCATAACGCTGCTCAATGAAATACACAGTGTATTTAACTTTATGCATTCTTTTGGAGGGATTGTCAAGAGAATCGGCTCAGGTATGCTAAGTCTAAGCCCTTACTTCATTTTGGCATGATCTCGTAATTACACGAGTTTGATAACGAGGTATATAGAAAAATTCATATTCCTGAATTTTATGTACATTTCCTAGTCTCATAAGTTACAATATTCTCCCTTATCGGGACTTCATATTCAATTGAGTATTGTCTTCTTCCAGTCAAGAGAGCAGAGAATCTATATATATAGTATTACAGTATTTTCATTACCATCGAGCTATAATCGATGAGCAGGCCCATATTGGGCAACCTCTAATCAGATGGTAAGTTATATACCGAGCCTACTGTGGCCGAGCGCCTATGAAAGAGCCTAGTGGCCGAGATACAGATCCTAGTATGGTCGAGCGCGTATGAGCGAGCCTACTACGACAGAGCAGTTATAAAGTTATATATATATATATATATATATATATAACTTTATAACTGCTCTGTCGTAGTAGGCTCGCTCATACGCGCTCGACCATACTAGGATCTGTATCTCGGCCACTAGGCTCNTCCGCCCCTATAAGGCTCGGTAAATATATATATATATATATATATATTTACCGAGCCTTATAGGGGCGGACAACTATTTTACTTACTATATTGAGAGAGTTGAGTCAATATCAGCAGGTAAGCATATCTTCAGATTATCTTTGACTTCCACTTACATGCGGTTATTATATTATCAGTTCAAGTTCAGCTTTCAGTATATTACCTTACATACTCGGTACATTATTCATACTGACGTCCCTTTTGCCTGGGGTCACTGCGTTTCATGTCCGCAGGTCCTGATAGACAGGTAGAGAGCCCTCCAAGTAGGCTATTAGCTCAACGGAAGATATTGGTGCGCTCCATTTGCTCCGGAGTTGCTTAAATTGTCAGTATAATTAGGACACGTATTGATTGGTATGGCGGGGCTCAGCCCCAACCTTTATGATACTTATGTACTCTAAGAGGCTTGTAGACAGATGTCATGTATATGAATACTTGTTGGCCTATGTTTAGAGTTTATAAATGATTAAGTTGGCCTATTAGGCCCGTATATCACGAGTATATGATGATGTAATAAGAAAGATACGTTACGTTGGTACTCGGTTGAGTAAGGTACTAGGTGCCCGTCGCGCCCTATCAGCTTGGGTCGTGACAAAAGTGGTATAAGAGCAGTTCTGTCCTAGGGAGTCTACAAGCCGTGTTTAGTAGACTTTTGTTTATGGGTGTTTCGTGCACCACACTTATAAGCAGGAGGCTACATGGAATTAAGGAGTGTCACTCTTTCTTCTTACTCTAGATCATGTGGTAGAGCTCACTTATAAGAATTCAAATTCCTAACTTCTATTTTATTCGTAATAAGACGATACGTACATTTAGAAAGACGGTCGGTAAGAGATATAGCTGTGGAAGTGTTGAAGTCATATTAACTCGATTTTTGCATATTGCTTATGATGAGTAAATGAGAGGTCTTCCGATCATGCGTGTACTAAAAGGTGTATGGTTCTTGATAAAGAGTTTTTAGGAAAGAATACTTATCTGGTCTTACGGTAAAAAGGAATGACGGAGTCGAAAGTTAGAGACGAGTTGAAACAAGTAAAAGAAGCGAGGTGAAGAAGAGTACGAGGTACCCAGTTAATAAAGATTATCCTTACCATTCAGGAAGGGAGATAAATAGTAATAGATGTACGTACGATCGGACGCACCTATCTCAGTCATGCTCTATGGGAGCTAACGAATATGGTTTAAGAGAAGGACATGGTAGTAGGATCCGACTGGGTTAGAGTAACCCAAAATGATGAATGGATGGGTTGCGTTAGTTGACATTTTCGAAGTATATTACAAAGATGCTAATAGATCTCCTTGTGAGACACCTAGAAGGTGCACACTAAAATAGTACAGCTAGATATGAGTACTACAAAGATAAACAATGGAAACTGGAAGGGATAAATATTACCTTAGTGTGGCTCCCATCCCTGATAGAAAGAGAATGTTAGGCAATTCGAGGAGCCAATGGATGGAGCAAGAGAGGCTGAAAGCAAATGAATGTTGTGTTCGAGCTTTTAGAATAATGTGATAGACAGAAATGTTCACAGGAAAAAGAAGAGAGTTAATGAAGTAGAATGAGTAAAATATTTGTGCATGGATGACAACGGTAGATTAAAATAAATGATAGTATTATAGAGTCTATAGTCAAGTGAAGGAAAAAATGAGAGGTAACAGGCGTTTAGGCAACAAAATAGTATTGGTCATAACGTCGCATCCTCATTTCGAGAAATAAATTCGTGACTCTAACATGATTACCAGAAGTTAAAATTTAGATTCTAGAATAATAGAAATCAGTATAGGCAGGTGAAAGATAAGCTGAACACAAATTAGGGACTAAGTTATTTGACAATACTCGGCATCATGAGAATTTAATATTGCGTTCCGGTGATAGTATAATTGACAACAAAAGAGGATTCAGGAGAAATTCAGAGAATGGTCATTCGGGGAGACGCTTCCGTAGAGAAAGCAATGCGAGCAAAGTTAAGCTTAAGAGACTGTATGTGCCAGTTACGCTAAGTGTCACCCTCCCGAGTAAGGGAATTTGTCATCCTTGGTACAGAAGAATTGCCGCAAGGCGAGTAAGGATCATTGATGTTGAGAAACGACGCCAAAGATGAAGAGGAAAAATATATATAGGTAGATCCTCGTGGCTTCAGTTTTTAGTACATCCCTAAAGGGGGGAATATAGAGTAATGTGGCATTAAGCCAGAATTAAGTGGTTATAGTGACTATGGAATGATAAAGGAAGAATGCGATAAATGAAAGAGGAATGAGATGGAACCTATCCAAATCTTACAGATACGCTACGATTCAATAATATTGTGCAAGCACGACGTCAAGGAGAAGAAGTAAAGGTTCTTGCCCGAGCTGTTATTAATAAATAAGGAGCCAGTGTGAGATGTAAGTTAAGACAAAGGAAATAACCCAAGAAAGATTACAAGGAATATTAATATGCGAATGGGCCAATGAGTAGTTAGTAATTGGTCAGGAAGATCCCAATTATGGCTAAACAGGAGGTTACAAACGAGTAATAAGATCGTGTGAGATAAACAAAGTAGAACCCAACATGGAGAGTTCATCCTCGAAGAATATCATTATAACTTGAGACATGTTCAAACAAGAGCCGGGGTAGCTAAAGACACCGTATGAGTGTTACGGGGATAAAATAAAGTGCCACTGGGAAGGCTGTCAAAATATCAGTTCAGAAACAACCATATGAGCACAAGGGCGGGGAGATAAGTAACTACAGATAAGTATAGGTAAGGAAGAACATCAGAAGGTCTGTTGAGTATACGGTGTAATAAGCTCACATCTTTACAAGAGTCACAGAGTCTTCCCTAAGTACTACGAGGAAAGACTAGCAGGGCAAATAAGGAAGAAGGCTTCAACCTCAGTACAATGACCTAAAGAGGAAATGGTCGTGTACAACATTGTATGCATTCCCTAAGAAAGTGACACCTACAGTGGCTAATGAACATGGAGTAAAATCAGAAGTGATATTCAGGATCATATGAGTTGTATGGAATTTCATATATATAGGCACTAAGATAAGCTAAGTATGGACGAAACAATGGGGTAAAAAGATCAGGAAAGGTAATAGCTTACGTTGAAAGAAAGCTAAGATGGAACAAAAAAATATTTGATCAATGATCCAGAGTTAGTACGTTAGGGATACACTCAAGATTTTGGAGCATTATCCAGGAAACATATTTGTTGACAATCATACGGCCATAGAAGACTCCGGTATAAGTTTAAAGAAAGAATTAAGCCTAGGTCATAGACAAAGGATTGAACTGTTAGAAGATTGTATCATGGATATTCCATAACGCCCATGAAAGGCTAAAGTAATAACTAATACCATGAACCACAGATCGGGAGCTAACTTAAGCTGACATAAAGGCCGATCAGAAGAAGGAGGAAACTAAAGAGTTACATCAATGAATTAAATCAAGAATCTGATTATTGGATCCAGAAGTTATAGAAATCATGATTGAGAACATAGCTGAATCACTCTTAATATTAGAAGTGCAAGGGTGATAACACAACAACCATATTCTATAACGCATCTACGATAAAGCCAGTTAGAAGAAGTACCAACCTCACAAGAAGTCATTATGAAGCTCCCACCGGATTGTGTAAGCACCAGAGGTGCAAGTATTATAATATAGCTTCAAGTTATGGACGTCAGTTATACCTATGTGGAAGGGAGGTCATGAAAGAGATAGAAGATGTAATGCGAGGTTTTAAAGTAAGTAAGGTAAAGGTGAACAATATAGGAGATACTCAAATGAAGAAGGTCGTGAATAGTCCATACTTCGGATAGAAGGCTAGAAGCACGGGGATCCAATATCCAAGAATGATAGCGGCATCCTCAGTGGAATATATTATAGCCTATGGTTTCTAGGTACCAAGTGGTCTATTTATGATAATAAAGAAGAGTTAGAGACGATGTGACTTTTTGCTTGATGTTCCAGAATGACATAAGGAAAATCTACGACGCAAGCAAGTTGAAGGAAGGTTGAAAAGAGTATAAATAGATATACGTGAGACATAAGTTAAAGTATGGTAAAGCAACAAGGTTTTAAAAAGACTTGAATAAGGACAAGAACGGCAAAATGAGAAGGTGATGAGTAATAGGTATGTTCTCGGGATTAAGCCCTTTAAAATGAGAGAGCTAATGATTTCTTGAAATTCTAGAAAGCTCAATATAGCCTGAATGAACTCAAAAGAGTTACTCACCATACATTGCATTTAATAAAGATGGAATGCTGCACTAATAGTAGAATAAGAGTGTAATTGTGGTAGATAAAGGATGACGTTTGGGCCTTCGATTGAGTATTGGTCTAACAAAAAAGGGGTTTTCATGAATTGGACAGGATTAAAATGCACACATAAGATGAATCACATTGGGATGCTATAAAATACGGTTAAGAAAGCATGGTATTGTCCCAAGTGGATCAATTTAACCACTTCAGATATTCCCCGATGAGAAGTGATCCCTAGTGATTACGTAAGAGGTTTCAAGTTATTAGTGATAGATTGTAGATCAACATTGAGGTGAATCAATAATGGATGGGTAAATGTTTCAAAGTACGATATGATACTGGGCCATTAGTCTTAAGATGAACAGTAATGAAGAAGCGTTAAAGGATTTAGAATTATGCATATAGGATAAGCAACGAGAGTAGCCTAGATTTTGGTAGCAGACCTCAATAACGATAAATCAAAGTACGATTTTGGTATAGTATGACTTGCGTAGATGTATTAAAGTCATACGAATGGATAACCAGGTCTATTAAATAATATATAGCAATATTCGTAATTCGACAAAATACCAAGCGAAGAACTTTAGGATTGGCTAAAAGCTAGAAGAAAAAGGAAAGGAGACTCGCATAAGCACACTTACAAGGTCAGTATCGTAGAAGCTGCATGATGGAAGGTAGAAACTATTACGAGATTGGAAGGAATTTGATAACAAGTCATGGCGTGGAAAAGAAGCCTAGAGGGGGGAATGCCCTGACGTTTGGGATTCATTCACATAATAGTTGCCTGGATGGCAAGAGGAGTACTAAAGCATTCGCAAAATATATGGGTTATGAGAGTGATACGTGCACCATTCAACATTCGAGGACGAATGTTTCAAAGGGGGGAATGATGTTACATTCCGCATTTTTTTACGTTAAAATTTCGTCGTGAGTTAATCGACGTAAGTTTCAGGAGTGAGATTATTCTGGGATTATAAGTATTGTGCTACTTCAAATAAGTGATAAGTAAATTCGTGAAGGTAAAAGGGTAAGCGAATTAAAGAAAACGAGTTTCGTTAAAGGTTTTCGATTTAGCAAAAAATACGGTCGAGCGATAATACTCGATATTTATGGACTAGTACCATACAAGGTACCATATGACCGCGATAGTGTGATAAGGTATATTAAAAATAAGTAGAATTAAGTAATTTGAGATAATTCTTAGTTATACGGGTAATTGGTTAATTACCGGATAACGGAACATTACCTAATTAACTAAGAAGTTGGATAAAGATTAAGATTCCCACCCCAATCTAACGTGTAATCAAGCCACATATTATACAAATGACTCTTAGTCATATTTGCTTAGGTGTCCATTTAAAGTGATTTACATAAGACAACAAGATATTAACGTGTAGAACATTTAAGCTTGGCTTCACTTGGACATTGAAATAATCAAGTGAGTTGGAGTTGATGGATTCCCACCGAGTATTGTAGCTAGGATTCATACCTAGAATCTCCAGATTTCCTTTAGACCCTTATTGCGTTGCATTAAATGATAGTCTAGATGAAATAACCTTACTGATTCTTAATGATCTAGTCCTACTAAAGTGTGCTCTATCTTAAGGCAACACAAGTAAGTTTCAAGAGGGTTCTGAATAAAACTACAGCAGTAGCTAAATGGAATTGTTGGGAAATAATGTAAGGTGCATTACCATCTAGATAGTAGGAATGCGGTAGCACTAATGGGAAAGATCTTGTCACTGTCTTAATAAGTCCATGTGAAGCAGCTATCGAGCTCTAAACGGTTTCCTGAAATGCATAACGCTGCTCAATGAAATACACAATGTATTTAACTTTATGCATTCTTTTGGAGGGATTGTCAAAAGAATCGGCTCAAGTATGTTAAGTCTAAGCCCTTCCTTCATTTTGGCATGATCTCGTAATTACACGAGTTTGATAACGAGGTATATAGAAAAATTCATATTCCTGAATTTTATGTACATTTCCTAGTCTCATAAGTTACAATATTCTCCTTTATGGGGACTTAATATTCAATTGAGTATTGTCTTCTTCCAGTCAAGAGAGCAGAGAATCTATATATACAGTATTACAGTATTTACAATACCATCGAGCTATAATCGATGGGCAGGCCCCTATTGGGCAACCTCTGATAAGATGGTAAGTTATATACCGAGCCTACTGTGGCCGCCTATGAGCGAGCCCAGTTGCCGAGATACAGAGCCTAGTGTGGCCGAGCGCCTATGAGTGATCCTACTACGGCAGAGCAGTTATAAAGTTATATATGTATTTACCGAGCCTTATAGGGCCGGACAACTATTTTACTTACTATATTGAGAGAGTTGAGTTAGTATCAGCAGGTAAGCATATCTTCAGATTATCTTTGACTTCTAGTTACCTGCAATTATTATATTATCAGTTCAGTTTTAGCTTTTTGTATATTACCTTACATACTCGGTACATTATTCGTACTGATGTACCTTTTGCCTGGGGATGCTGCGTTTCATGCCCGCAGGTCCTGATAGATAGGTAGAGAGCCCTCCAAGTAGGCTATCATCTTAGCGGAAGATGTTGGTGCGCTTCATTTGCTCCGGAGTTGCTTAATTTTTCAATTTAATTAAGACAGGTATTGATTGGTATGGCGGGGCTTAGTCCCGACCTTTATGATACTTATGTACTCTTAGATGCTTGTAGACAGATGTCATGTATATGAATACTTGTCGGCCTATGTTTAGAGTTTATAAATGATTAAGTTGGCCTATTAGGACCGTATGGCACGAGTAAATGATGATGTAATAAGAAAGATACGTTACGTTGGTACTCGGTTGAGTAAGGTACTGGGTGCCTGTCGCGCCCCATCATCTTGGGTCGTGACAACTGTCCTAGGATAAATTTGTTAACATAAGCTTTTATTTATGCAATCATCATGCTACAACCATGTTCCGCACTTAGAAATCCTGTTATAGAACAAACAACATTAAAAACTATCACTTATGCATATTCTGAAACTGTGCATAATGCCATGATCATGTATACATCTAGAGACCCTGCTGTAGTGCTTCTGAACGTGCATCATTCTGCATTAGATATCATGTTCTAGGATCACACTCGCTTAATTACACCCAGTTTAAACATAGACGCATAAAAGAGTATAAAACAGTCACCCCGCTCTAACATTTGGTAATTAACTCCTGTATATTATGCAGACACTTAGAACTGCATGCCCTTAGGAATAACAACCTTAAACTGTTAACAACTATGACGACTGTCATATATGATCCTACGCCTAGGCAAGCCTTAGGTAATAAACCTAAAAAAAACTGGAACTGTCCTCCTGTGATTACTGTCTAATTATCAGCATGCGTAAAATCAATGTATGATCCCGAAAAATTTTGTTAAGTAATTCCGACTCGAGGTATGTATGGCTACCTTTAATCTTTGTAGAGTCCCCTTGTTGGTGTTCGAGCATTCAATATGAATTCTGGGTTTGATTGTATTTGAATCGATTGTCCTATTGTGATGAGGTGGAGAATCATGTTCTCTGAATGCCTTAAGTTGATTACCATGCCACCATGCTACTTGAGATTGTGAAATATGATTCTTTGTGCTTACCCTGTCATGTGCAAGACTCGTTATATGCTTGAACTTATCGGTATGAAAGAAAGTGCTACTAAATGAATGAAAATGGTAATGAACTCAATTGTTGAATGTATCCAAGTGCTAAGGGTTGTGTAATAAATGATGGGAAAGAAAAGTGAATTTATTTAACTGATATATATGGTTATGGCGTACCATACATGACTCACTGCTTGGTAAAGATTATTGTGCGCTTGTTTTCACATGGTTGTGTGGTTGTTATAAATTTATACTCTTGATGGTATAACTCCTTGTGATTATTGTTAATTGTTGTTCCTATCTAAATGATGTACGGTGGGATCGGGTTGCGCGCCGCAGCAGGTGAAATAAGGATGATCTGTTAAGAAGTAATAAAGGTGGAATGTGATTGTACGGTGGGATCGGGTTGCATGCCGCAACAAAAGAAATAAAGGTGGAATGATGAGAAGAAATAAGGGTGGAATATGATTGTAAGGTGGGATCGGGTTGCGCGCCGCAGCAGGTGAAATAAGGATGATCTGTTAAGAAGTAATAAAGGTGGAATGTGATTGTACGGTGGGATCGGGTTGAATGCCGCAACAAAAGAAATAAAGGTGGAATGATGAGAAGAAATAAGGGTGGAATATGATTGTAAGGTGGGATCGGGTTGCGCGCCGCAACAAGAGAACGATTGAAATAAGAAAATGTGAAAACGTCATTTGTGATTCGCTGTATCTCTGTGCAATAATTGTTTGGTTTCTTTGACTGCCTCCTGTATGTGCACTATTTTTATTTTACCTAGAGTAAAGTTTGTTCATACATACTAGTACTATTCAATGGTACTAACGTCCCATTTTCCAGGGGCGCTACATCTTTTATATGGATGTAGGTGGTTCCATAGAAAGTAGCTCCGACCGCCGATAGTGGTGCCTCCTCTACACCCCTTCAACAGTTCTAGTGAGCCCCACTTCCTCTCGAGGCCTTGTGTATTCTATATCATCTCCTTTTGTATACGTTCTGTCTCTAAAGGTATAGCTGGGGCCTTGTTGCTGGCAAGTCTATGTAAGCTCCTAGTATTCTTAGAGGCTCCGTCGACACTACGTGGGTTGTACATGTATTTTGGGTAGTGGTTTTATTTATTAAAATCGGGGTTCCGCATCGGAAATGTTGTATTTAGCACATGTGTTTTGAGATTATCGAACGTTGAATCTTTAAAGAAGGAAAATGCACTTATGATGAAAATACATATCTTGACTCTATTTTGCTATTTCATTTATAAAACGTATATTGTAACCACGGGGTAGTGCGTTGGGTAAGAAAGGCAATCCAAGTCCTCTTGACCGGAATCATCCGGTTAGGCGCCGCTCTCGTCCCTTGGATTTTGGGGCGTGACAAACTTGGTATCATATCCTATGGTTGTAAAGTGTCCTAGGATGTCTCGGAGCCGTGTCTAGTAGAGCCCTTCTTATCGGTGTGTTGTCAACCACATCTATAATTAGGGGCTGCTTGGACATTTATGAATTTCACCCTTTTTTGATACTCCAATCGTGCGATAGAGCTCAATATAGGGAGTTAGTTTTCTCTCAAAGCCTTACTCTCAGAATGAGTAATCTTGATACCATAATCCGCGAGTTTGAATACACGAGGAGGGATTGATCCCACCATTGTGTCCGAAGGATATTGCCCAAAGGCTTGTTAAAAGAATGTATTGAGCCGTGGAGGGACTGGTAGAACCTATAGCTAAGAAGAGAGTACCCTTTTCCCTATTAATGTCACTGCACCACCAAATCTTATAGTATATCGGTATGGTACCAACGTACGTTAGGGATGTGGAGTAGAGGGACATCGATTAAGCTATTGCCCTGTCAACCCGAAGTCACCAAGTAAGTCACTCCTTTGCATAACCAACGTACTCTTGTTGTATATATACATCCATATTGAAGAATTTTCATAGTCTTGGTCTTAATAAATGTTGAGTCACAAAGCATTGCATGCATCTACTCTTTGAACGAGATCCATTATTTCATGAATCCACTACACCACAAATTCTCTTATTTACAATCTCTTATGACATCGAGATCTATAATCATGTCCTTGAATGGAGTTGTAACTATAGAATTACTACTTCCCACACGTTGTTCTAAACTCTCAATAAAGGACTAAACCCGAAGAATTACTTATCGAATGAATGGATGAACAATCATCATATTTTCGCACAAGATAAAAAGATATTTCCTCTCGACCCTTTATTCTTCTCTATTCAAAAGCCTAGGCCATTTTTCTTCGAGTTTCTGCTTCTATCTGAATGTTGACATATTATCATAGTGAAGATCTTGCTTTGTTTCATCATCATCTCTAGTATGGTAGTGCCCTAGCTCTATCTTTGTTGAGGCTTCAATTTTGGCCTAGTGGTCAAAATTGGCAAGATTTTTATTTGTTTGGCGAGAATCTCCCTATTCTCCAACGGGTGATTTTCTGAATTTGGTCTGCTCTATTACTTTTAAACGTTATTAAATATCCATCGAAGCTAGGGTCCGTCGAGCCTCCCTATAGTTGGATCATACTACTTATTCTTGTTGCTCATCTTATTCTTGAAGGTTGTCCTTCTTCTAGTTGTAAGGAAGATGAGTACTTTCGCTCCCCTTTCGATTTTTATAATACTTGTTCGATTGTCGCTATATATTAATTGTTCTATGTTGCTACGAATCCAGCTGATTTTAATGTTAGTACTGGCTCCGATAGCCGTGAAGCTTTTGAGTTTACTCCTATAACCCTCAAGTCCTCTTCCGTTTAATTCCTCCCATATACCCGATCTTCGCTGGCTGTTGTCATATTTTTCCAGTTCAAATTTCGGTGGCTGAAGGAAGATCATAATTTTGTCTTCGGCATCTAGAAATAAAATTTTGTTTGTCATATGTTAATCCTTATGTTGCTATGGAACTTGGGATAGAAACCGGGCAACTATGAGCCATTCTCTGTATCTACTCTTTGAATGGGATGTATTACTTACAACCTCTTGATAAAATTGAATCCTATAATAACTTCTTGAATCGAGTCATAATCATAGGGTGATACTCCTCACCTGCTTCCCTAAATTTTTCAACAAGGAACTACACATGATGGATTTCTCACATAACCTTCTCAGTTAAATAGATAATATATTCTCCCTTGTGCCTACGCACGCACCGTTGTAAAATTTTACCTATGTTGTGTCAAGTTTCATGAAAAGCATCCCGGAATTGCAATCCTTCTCGAGTCACTCTCTTTTTCTCACTAGGTGTATATGGCTTCTATGGTTTGAATAGTCACTTTACTCTTGTGAATATCATCATGAAACCTTCTCACTGTCTAGTAGCATAAGATCATGCCTTAACACCTATCATATGAGTGCGTGTCAATCAAAATGGTCACCATGTGCATAAGGTCTCTTTAAAAATTGAGATCCTCATATCCCCGTCATAGAAAGATCTTGTGTCGCCATCTTAGTATGACTTCCGTGTCCGCTTGGGACCTCCCGTATTAAGTAACTCACTTTGTTCCTAGTATTATGGTTGTCCGTGGCATGGTCTTGTACTATAGTTGCGAACTAATATAGCAGAAACATGGAAAATGCATGACAAATGTTAATTTTCTCTTTACACCTCCACCACATGTGTTAATTATGTTCCTCTGTTAGTTAATTCACCGAGCTAGTTTCCCAACACTTGTTAGATAACTAGGAGAGAACGTGTCCTCCCATGTTACTATAACACTTCCTTTCTCATACGGACCCTTAATAGGCTCTCCGTCAAGACTAAATGTACCTTTGGGGGATATCATAGCACAACGCCTACTTCTTATGTTTTCCTATCTTTCATTAGCATCTGGGTACACCTCGAGTTAAGGTCTATGGAGAACTCATTAAGAACATCTGCAAACCTTTCAACAATATTCTATATTGTCCCATTGGGTTCTGTTACCTTTGCACTCTCGGCTTCTAGAATCATTTATTTATTCATTGTCATGTGAGGCGAGTTTTGCTATCCTTGGAATTCCACCTCCCTGGTTGGATAGGAGTTTTAGTTGTCTTTCTCCCCGGAGCATCATGTTATTCACTAGAACCCCTCTTACTAATACATGATTTCATCCCCATATTAAGATGTCCTAGCTATATGGTTTCACTCGTAGAAGGTTGAGATTAGATACTTCCAGGATTCTGCACGTACCATAAGCATTCTAATTCAGAAGACAAGTTGTCGTATCTTTAGTTACCTCATATCGGGTCAATCATCGGGAAGGGTTAAGCTTTTTGGATGATGATAATCGCATAGGTGTTTGACTTCCTTTTTCACCCTCATGCACACGTGGCATAGATACCTTGTGTCAGTTAATGGTAGGAGTGTAATTCAACTTCATGTGATTCTCTTGAAGTCTCTATCACATCCATGAGAATCTTACCATTTTGAGCTAAACTTATTTTCCTTACACTCAAGGAGACAACCGGTTTGACGTACTTTACCGCTCCTCCGTAGAGCTTACTACCGCCGGGCAGAACAGGTGTGGAGAGGATCAATTGTTACTATACCATGCATAACGCGTAGCCTCCTAAGGATAACTAATGCTAGCGTCTTCATCACCGCGATCATGCCCTCGTGTGTCTCATGTCTAGGAAGACCCACTTCTTTTAGATCTCAGGATCACATACATGGTTACCACCTTACCAATGCGTACTAGTTACCTCTATTCTTTATTTTTCTAATAATTAATGTTGTCACAATGAATAACGATGTCAGCATTGTTAGTAGTAATCTTCGTGTCTCTTAGCATGCAACCTCATGAAAGACTTTGCTTAGCACAGTAATGGATTCCTGAATAATTCCAGCCCAATCTTGAACTTCGTTGCTCCTTACTGTATTAGATCTATTTGGTATTCAAGGTTCAAACGTATCAAAGTTACCATGTGATCACCTATATTCAGTAGGTAATTTTATGGTCGATTTATGATATCACATCCTAGAGAAATCGATAAAGGTCGCCACAGTTTTAGTTTGGGTGTTCGCGTAGAGATTTAGAATTTAGGAGGGTGAACAGGTTATTTTAAAAAATATTCCCCTGAAGATGTCATGTGAATTGACAAAGAGGGGTACATAAACACATTTCCCATTAGGTTGCACTAGGAGTATGATGTTTCTCATGTATTTGTGTTTTCATATGTCTATGTCTAAGAAGGTAGTTGGAGATCCTTTGTGTGTCATCCCGGTGGAAATTATTGAAGGTAAAGTTAATGGATAGTTAGCTTATGAGAGGTATCTAGTTGTCATCCTTGTTAGATAAGTTTGGGGATTGGGATTGTTTCCATGAATATGTTATGGCGAAGCTTGTAAGTCGAGGAAGCCACATGGTAAGCGGAGAATGAAATGAAAAGGAAATACCCCATTTGTTTGAATAAGTCAGGTAGTCGTTTATGAAGTTGATTATCTTTAAATAATTGCATTACATGTCATATTGTGTAGAGCCACCCACTCTCCTAATCCCCCTTTCCCTTATGACTTCTCAAACTCGTATCATATTTCTGTGTAATGTGTTAACTGAATTATGTGGAATTTGTTGAAGTAACTGAATTGTGTGCAATTTGAAGAAGTGACTAAATTATGTGGAATTCGTTGAAGTGTATTTCGGGGGCACTCTGACAGGTGGATAGGTCTCCTTACAAAGGAAACTCACGCGAAACTTTTAGAAAAATGTTTTTTGGGAGTTGGTTAAATTTGGGGGTTGGCATATAATATATTCAAAACTTAGTGATTCCTTGACCCTTATTCGAGGACGAATGATCCTAAGCGGGGGAGAATGTAAGACCCCAGAAAATTTTGTTAAGTAACTTAGGATTTCGAGGTATGAAAGAAAGTGCTACTAAATGAAAGAAAATGGTAATGAACTAAATTGTGGAATGTATCCAAGTGCTAAGGGCTGTGTAGTAAATGATGGGAAAGAAAAGTGAATTGATTTAACTTATCTAAATGGTTATGGCGTACCATACATGACTTACTGTTTGGTAAAGATTATTGTGCCCTTGTTTTCACATGGTTGTGTGGTTGTTTTAAATTTATACTCCTGATGGTAGAAATCCTTGTGATTAAATTGTTGATTGTTGTTGCTATCTAAATGATATCCGGTGGGATCGGGTTGCGCGTTGCAATAGGTGAAATAAGGATGATATGTTGAGAAGTAATAAGGGTGGAATGTGATTGTACGGTAGGATCGGGTTGCACGCCGCAACAGAAGAAATAAGGGTGGAATGATGAGAAGAAATAAGGGTGGAATATGATTGTAAGGTGGGATCGGGTTGCGCGCCGCAACTGGAGAACAATCGAAATAAGAAACCGTGAAAACCTCTTTTGTGATTCTCTGTATCTCTGTGCAATAATTGTTTAGTTTCTTTGACTGCCTCCTATCTGTGCACTGTTTTTATTTTACTTAGAGTGAATTTTATTCATATATACTAGTACTATTCAATGGTGCTAACGTCCCTTTTGCCGGGGGTGCTACATCTTTTATATGGACGTAGGTGGTTCCATAACAGGTAGCTCCGACCGCCGATAGTGGTGCCTCCTCTTCATCCCTTCAGCAGTTCTGGTGAGCCCCACTTCCTATCGGGGCCGTGTGTAGTCTATATCATCTCCTTTTGTATATGTTGTGTCTCTAAAGGCATAGTCGGAGCCTTGTTGCCGATAAGTCTATGTAAACTCCTAGTATTCTTAGAGGCTCCGTAGACACTACGTGGGTTGTACATGTATTTGGGTAGTGGTTGTATTAATTAGAATCGGGTTCCGCATCGAAAATTTTGTATTTAGCACATGTGTTTTAGGAATATTGAATGTTGAATCTTTAAAGAAGGAAAATGCACTTATGATGAAAATACGTACCTTGACTCTATTTTGCTATTTCATTTATAAAATGTATATTGTAACCACGGGGTAGCACATTGGGTAAGAAAGGAAATCCAGGTTCGCTTGACCGGAATCATCCTGTTAGGCACCGGTCTTGTCCCTCGAATTTTGGGGCGTGACAATCAAAAGGCAAACTAATTAGGACATCCTCTCTAAGTTATGCGATAAATTTGTTTCTCTATTGTTATCACTTAGATACCATGTTTTAGGATCTAAATTTAAACCAAGACCTTAATTGTGTTTGAGTCATGCAAATTCTGTGCATTATTTGTGCAGGTACTTAGGCATTTCCTGTTTATGTGTTACCCCTATCTGCAGTCCTATTTGTTTTCTATATGTCGCCTTAGTATTTTACCTTTAAAACTTAAGGGTCTGCTTAGAACACCCTTTAAAGGATAGAAGTTCTAAACTCCTCCGGGACTAATAGTACGAGACGGGTAACAACATGCAATAAAGGTCGTGACCAACACTTGCTTTAGTTACCTTCACAGGGTGGGAAAGGGTAGATATGTATATGATGACCGGTGCGCTAATACCACATGTAGCCCCTCATCGAGGAGTGTCATACCGGGTATTTCATTGATGTAATCCATATTACAAACAAATCTAGGATACTTGTACTCTATATACATGCTTAGACTATAACTCTTTTCAAAAGCTATCTTCCTATTAACTGTTTTCAAACATATGTGTACTTAGACTAAAATCCCCACTATTTGAACAATATTTGTTTACTTGCTAGTTGTATGAAATTCACAAATGCTATTTGGCCGGGAACCACACTTGTGGATCCTGAGGGGTGCCTAATACCTTCCCCTTAGGATAATTTCCAGCCTTTACCCTGTCTGTGGTTATCAAACTTAGTTGTAAATAAACCCCAATAGGTGCCCTAACGCACCTTAAAATCGTTAGGTAACGACTCTTCAAAATATGCAAACCCCTTTCCCAAAAGGAATGAGTTGTCCCAACCAATGTCATAAACTATTTTTAATCGGCCCCGATGGGAGTGCTTGGGGATAAAGGGGGCACGACAGTCAGTACTTTAGGTATTCCTTCGATAACATTGATCTGGTTAGGGTTAACTTCGATGCCTCTTTGTGACACCAAGAAGCCGAGGAACTTGCCTGAGGTTACGCCAAAAGCACACTTTTTGGGGTTTAGCTTCATACCGTAACGCCTCAGTATATCGAAGTCCTCTTTCAGGTGGGCGATATGATCTTCTTTCCTTTAGGATTTCACCAACATATCGTCTATAGATACTTCCATTAATTTTCCGAGCTTGTCCTTGAACATCTTGGTTACAACCTTTTGATAGGTTGCTCCTGCATTTTTCAACCCAAATGGCACGACTCTATAGAAATACATCCCCTGATGAGATATGAAAGTGGTATTTTCCTAGTCCTCCTCGTCCATGAGGATTTGGTTGTATCCCGAATAGGCGTTCAGGATACTTAGCAGCTCGAGCCCTGCCGTTGTGTCGATGAGTTGGTCGATGTGTGGCAACGAAAAAGAATCCTTTAGGCATGCTTTGTTTAGGCCTGTGAAGTCCACGCACATGCGCCATTTCCCGTTTTTCTTATTTTCCATGACTACGTTGGCGACCCATTGAGGGTATTTGGCGAGTAGTTTCTCCACCTCTTTGCGGACGACCTCGTTGATTGTGGCGTTGCATTTTCTTCTCTTTTGTCGCACTGGTGGGTAGAATGGATTGACGTTCAATTTGTGCATGGCGATATCTCTCGGGATAGCTGGCATATCTGCATGGTAGAAAGCGAATAGATATGCATTGCCAGTTAAAAATATATGGAATTTACCTGGTTCAGAGAGTTTATGGCCGATGTAAGCCTTTTTGCTGAGGTCATTTTTGTCTATTTCGACGGGATCAAGGTCTTCTACCATTGACCCCATGCCTTGATGACATCTCTTTGTTTGTCGGGTTTGGGCCCCGACTTTGGTAATTGTTAGGCTTCCGAGCTTGTTCCTTTTAACTGTTGAGTGTACGTATAGTCTTGGGCGATGCGATAACATTCTTGGGTCGTGCGTTGTTTGCCTCGAATGTTGAATATCCCTCACGGAGTAGGGAACTTGATTACTTGATATAAGCTGGATGTGATGGCCCTCATTGTATGTATCCAAGGTCGCCTTATGATGGCGTTATAAGATGTGTCTTGGTTCAAGATATGGAACTTTGTCTCTAGTGTGACGCCCCCGGCTAGGACGGATAGCGTTATTTCTCCTGAGGTTCGCTCATCTACATTGTTAAAACCTATCAGTGTTATGCAACGTGGTACTATCTTGTCCTAGAGTCTCCTTCGTGCGAGAACTTGGGGGTGGATAATACACGCGCCGCTTCCATCGTCTACCAATATTATTTTTATATCAGTGTCTAAAATTCATAAGGTAATGAAAAGAGCATTAAGGTGAGGAAAATCCAAACCGTGGGAATCTGACTTATCGAAGATAATACTGTCTTGGGGTCATCATACCGTTCATGATGCGTGAGTATCTGACTTATGCGTGGCGGTGAACTTCACGTGATTGATTGCGGCTTCGTCGCCTCCGCTGATGATCATTCATATGGTGCGGGCGTAGGAGGGTGGCTTTGGAAGGCCTTGGTGTTGTTCTCATCCGCGACCAAAATTAGATCTTCCTCGGTCGCTCATCAACTCCTTTAGGTGTCCTCAGTTGAGCATGTTCACCACTTCTTGTCGCAAAGCTATACAGTGTTCGTTCTTGTGACCTCTATCCCTGTAGAATTTTCTTCATCTTTTGCGACCACTTTACGTTCGGGTGAGCTTCTCTAGTGCGTACACTATTTTTGAAAGGGAAACATAAAATTTGTGAGTGGATAAGAGTGGAGGCATACCTCTTTCGTTTCGTTGAGTTCCTGTATTTGGCCTGTACGACCCTTCTGTATGGCGAGGAGAGAGTGGGATAGCTGCTCTGACGTATGGTTGGTGCCTGTCCCAATTGGGACGTAGCCCTGAGTGATCTCTTCGGGTATCATTACGACAGTCTCTTCATCACTCTATTTGGACTGACGTTAGCCGTTGAGGTCGTCCTCGTCTACTCTTACCTCAGCGCAATAAGCGTTGTGGATTTCTTCCCAAGTGGTGGGGAGATATTTCATGAGTCTGCTCAATAATTTTTTGGTCTCTCTCGACCCATTCGTGTTCATCCCATTTTGGAAAGCTTCCACAGCCATCCCTTTTGATACATTTGGCAAGCTCATTCTAACTTTGTTGAATCGGGAAGGAAGTCCTTGAGTCATTCACCAGGTGACTGTCTAACGGCGAATATATCGTTTACTCTGTCCTCCACCTTCTTAGCCCTAGCGTGGGCGGTTACAAACTTATCGTCCATTTCCTCAAACGTTGTTATTGACCCTGCTAGTAGTTGTGAATACCATGTTAAGGCTCCCCCCATTAGGGTTTCACCAAACTTCTTCAACAATATTGACGATACTTGTTCCTTTGAGAGGTCGTTTCCCTTCACCACTGTGACGTAATAAATTATGTGATCTTCAGGTTCTATTGTGCCATCATATATTCTCAAATATGGTCCCATTTTGAAGGTCTTGGGTATGCATGCGGAGCTGCCTCTTCGCTATACGACGTTTTGACGAACCGGCCGACATCCCGTTTAGGCAGGAGTTTTGGTACACCTGGTATCTTGTCGACCCTTTCTTGATGCTTCTTCATCTGGTCGCGGAGTGCTTTGGTCTAATTTTCCATTTCTTCCGTCTTCTTCACTACGGTTGCGAGTGTGTCATTGCCTGCATCGTTAGTAATGTTAGTATTACCTGCTGGGCGGTGAGTGGGTTGCTCATTAATGGCTGTTGTAGCATCCGCTTGTGCGGTATTTTGACTTGCTCCTTTAGGGGGTTTGTCAAGGAAGTTTCTTAGGGTGTTTGTCAACCATGCTTCTAGTGCTTTTTCACCACTGGTGGTGCTTCTTCGGTTGTGGACGTGGAATACCCCCTTTCGCTAAACTTCCATGAGGAGGAGGTGAACCGCTTCTCCTTGGCGTAACGCTTGGCTTTACATTTTCCCCACCTTCTCCATCGACCTCGTTGATGGTATTCATGAGGTTGGTAGTGACATCCACTATGGCTTTTAGCCTTTCTTATCCTTTTCCTGCCATTGTTAGTCCGTGCGAAAGAAAAAAAATTGTTGTGCGTGTGTTTTTTAAAGATATAGCAGAAACTAAAGATTTTAAGTAGAACCTCCCCACAGACGACGCAAAATTGTTTTACCAAAAATGTATTAACCTTTTCTTTAAACGAGTTAATAAATGGGATGAGGGGTGAATCCTGGTGAAATTTAATGGCTACTAGATCCGGGAGTAGGCAATATGAATGGTATCGAACTAAGCCCAGCAATAATGAATACAAGATATTCATATACAATGATTATCAATGAATGTTCCAAAAGTGATATAGAATAAATGCATGCAAGCGCAATAAATGTAATAAAGTGGAATATATCGCCCAAATATTGAATGAATTGGGTGAATCTTCTCCCTATCAGCACGTGAATAGTATAAAATGTAAATGAACACAAGACTCTTGGACTTGTGAACGAAAAGGTATATTGAAATCAAGGAATTAGCGGGAAATACAAGCGTAGTATAATCTTTGTAGTTAACTTTACAAGTGTGTTCTTCTTAGAAGGTTTCAAGATCCCCTTTTTTTTCTTTTTCTTTTTTATTTATCGGTGTGATGACCTAAAAAGTCATCCCAATTAAATTTAGCTAAATCTGTGTTCCGAGGCCCCGAAAGCCTCTATTAATCTCACCTCGATGTGCGTGCGCAGCCCGGACCTATAGCCGGGAAGCTTCTATGTGAAAATTTGATAAACGGATCCGGACCCGTGATTTGACGGTCCCTGAGGGTCCGTAGGAAAATATGGGACTTGGGCGCATGCCCGGAATCGAATTCCGAGGTCCCAAGCCCGAGAAATGAATTTTTAAAGAAAATTGTTTTCTGAAAATAATAAAGGTTTATGAAAATGAATAATTATGTGAAAACCGTGTTACCGGGCCCGTATTATGGTTCCGGAGCCCGGAACAGGTTTAGTATATGTTATGTGAGTTATCTGTGAAATTTGGTGTAAAACATACTTGAAATGACGGGTTTCGGATAAAAATCAGAATAATTAAGCCTTATGAAGTTTTAAGAAATTTCTATGAGTTTTGAGGTTCAGTTCCTTGTTTTTGATGATTTTTTCATGATTTAAATGCTTGAACAAGTCCGTAGGATGATTTTGAAGTCGTGTGTGCATTGGGTTTGAGGTTCCGAGGGCTCGGGTGAGTTTCGGGTAGGTCCCGAGATGTTTTTAGGCTTACAATATAGCTGTTGGAGGCCACTGAACTCGACCCCTGAACTTGCCGCCGCTGTCCGCTGTCATATTTTCGCAGACCGCGAAAAGAGCTTTGCGGCCGCGGTCGGTTTTTTCGCGGTCCGCAGTGGAGGGGCTGGAAATATGGCCAACTTTGGAGGCTTATATCTTTTGATCTACAGGGAATTTTGCGATGATTCAAAAACGAAAGTTGTAGCCCTTCGTGTATAGTTTCTAGAAAGGTAAAGAAATCGTAATTTAAACGTCTTTAGTTTCTACTAAAGCATGTCACTGAATTCATTTTTTTCTCAGTTTCTTCAGCTTTCCTTGTCTTTTGCTACCGCGACCGCGGTCGTTTTTTCGCTGACCGCGGTGTGGGACAAGAAATGGGTATAATTATACAGAAATTTTCAGTTATTATCACATTTCAAAGCCCTAAAAACATAAGAGGCGATTTTTCAAACACTCCTTCTTCTCCAAAACATTTGTAAGTGATTTCTAACTCATTTTCTTTACTCCTTAACTTTTTTTTACAAGATTTCACACTAGAATCTAGGCCTAAAATACTAAAATCAAAGTAGAAATTAGGGGTTTTGGGTAGAGTTAGATTTTTGGGAATTTTGGGCAATTCAACCCCATTTTGGGGTCGGATTTCAAAACAAATTATATATTCTAATACGTGGGGGTATGGGTTATTGGGTTTTGGTCGGAGCCTCGTGTTTGGACCAAACGGGCCCGGGGTTGAATTTTGGTATTTTTGGAAGAATGCTTGAAAAGGGATAATTAGGCTATGGGTTGGATTTATTGAGTCTTTATTGATATACTTGAGTCACTTATGTCTAGATAATATCGTTTCGGAGTTGAATTCCAAAGGAAAGGCGGTGTTAGATGGGTGATTGCTATATTTTGGACCCGAGGTAAGTGTCTTGCCTAACTTTGGTGAGGTAATAAGTATTGTAGGCTATGTTCTAAGTGTTTATCATGTTCAATGCATAGGTAAGGTGACGAGTACCTATGCATTGTGTGTCAAGCGTGCCCGCGAGTCTAATTTTGATAAAAATCTTGTTATTACTTCCATGTTCGTTATATTATGAACTTGCCTCTACTTGGAAGTCGTTATTGTTGGAAATCTTGGTTGATGAACCTATGAAGTATTGGTTTGATTGAAAATCCAACTGTTAAGGATATATTTGAATTGATTGGTTATAGCTGAGACCCTTGCCGGGCAATCGTTGTGATATTGACTGATGTTTTTCCTCTTTCCGGGTGATGTTGAAATGTATTTCCACTATGCTGTACTCCTTGCCATTATGTCTGTCATTGTTTGGTGAGGAAGAGTGTAAAGCATGAAGGGTGATGTCGTGCCATGATATTTGATTACAATTCATAGTGAGGAAGAGTGTAAAGCATGAAGGGTGATGTCGTGCCATGATATTTGATTACAATTCATAGTGAGGAAGAGTGTAAAGCACGAAGGGTGACGCCGTGCCATGATTCACATTGATTATAAGCACGAAGGTTAATGTCGTGCCATGATTTACATTGATTATAAGCACGAAGGTTAATGTCGTGCCATGATTTATATTGCCTTACATTGTACATTGCATTGTGAGGAAGAGAGTAAAAGCACGAAGGGTGATGTCGTGCCATGATTATTACTATTTCACATCATACATCGTATTGTGAGGAAGAGAGTAAAAGCACGAAGGGTGATGTCGTGCCATTAATTACATTTCTGATATTTACACTTGTTCGTTAGCTATTGTGTTAAATTGCCTCCCTTGTTTACTTCCATATGTCAATTTAACTGCTTCATTTCACTTGTTCCCCTTTACTGCTCTCGTATCCCATACTTGTCTACCTATCTTTTGCCTTGTTTTTTTTCCATGTTTTCAGTTGTAAAATAGGACAGGTTAATGTTGTGGTCAAGTCTAGCCTCATCACTACTTCGGCCGAGGTTTGGCTTGGCACTTACTCAGTACATGGGGTCGGTTGTACTGATACTACACTGCGCTTCTCAATGTTTTGCAGATCCCGCATCCGGACCCAGTGGACCGTAGCTGAGGGAGTTACCTTCAATCCACACAGAGCTTCAAGGTATACCGCTGGCGTTCGTGGGCCTTGGTGTCTCTCCTGCTTTTGGATTCCTTATTGTCTTACCTTCTCCCCTAGTTTCAAGACAATTATGTATTTCTCTTCAGACTCTGTATTTCGCACTCTGTTTAGATAGTTCGTTAGCTGTGACACCCCGGTTTTGGTAATGCGACGTTGTGTATTTTACTATTACCCTTGCATTTTGAAATTTCTATTACAGTTCCGCTGTTAAAAAGCTTATAATGTTTTGTTATTCTGTTAAGTTTCGAAAGGTATCATCTTTACTACTGTTAAGTTGAATTGAAATTGTTAGATTACCTGGATACGTTGGCTTGTCTAGCGGGTTCAACATTAGATGCAGTCACAGCCTAAAAGGTGGGATTTCGGGTCGTGACAATAGGGGACACTCCTAAGAAACCCTAAAAAATACAATTGAAGGAATATTTGTAGGAATATTCCTCTGTTGAGCCTTAAACTTATGATACCGCTATTTGCACGTTCCCAGCTCGACCTCGGTGTTGCCCCTCCTAAAGGTAACTCCTTGTCACTAAATCATGGTCGGCTGAAGCGTCAACCATGTCTGTTACAACTATTAGACATGATCCAAATTTCAACCAATACAAGAATCAAATACTTATAAAACCAAAAGATTAATAATTGCACAGCAGAGTCTGTAAATATGGAGATAAATATATTGTAAGGTGGAATCTCGCTGATGAAACAGGATGTATATCACTATCACCGGATTCTTCTCCACTAAATTCCCAAAAAATTGATAAATGAAAAGTTAAATGCCAACCTGTATGAGGTACAAGCATGACACTCCACAGCAACGTTAGCGAGGAAGTGATTTTTTGCTAAAAGACGTTTCAAATTAAGAGGATTAAATAAATGTGTCGTTTGGGGGTAAAAACTGAAAGTGACGATTTAATTGAATTTTCTTAAAAGACGAAATTGTTTATCATTTATAAAAAGGAGAGAAGGGAAAAAATCTGGTAAAAAAGATAAATGCAAATGATGGTTTTGGAGAGTGTGATAACTAGGAATTTTATCCTACTATTTGCTCTCTTTTGCTTAAGTTTTCGGTAAAAAATGCATTAAGACATTCCCGAAAACGAGGCAAAAAAAGCCAAGATAAACTCATAAAGGAGTCAAGCTTGCACAAGCCCACAAAATGGAATTGGAGCGCGGT
>ML243846.1:6169-16976 GCA_005239495.1 Nicotiana undulata | reverse complement strand
CGCAATAGAAACAACAGTAACGGACCCTTTTCGGTCTCCACATATAGACATGAAGTCTTATCAGTTATACTTGTTATGTTTCTTTTAGATTCTACGCATTTATAGCCTTCACAGTACCGATATCATGGTGGAACAACAGTTAAACCGTGCCTGGGGATAAGCCGGGCAACAACAAATCAACCAACACTCATATGCCCGTCACTTGGCGAGTGTATCATAGTAACTATCATCAATTAGCATGTACATTGGGGTCTTGAACCCCTCAGTTCCAAGGTTTAAGCCGTTACTTACCTCGAAACCGGCTCAACTCTACTTCGCCGGGCCCTTTCCTCGAGAAACGGCCTCCAAATGCTCCAAATCTATCAATAATCAATTACATAGCGTCACAATGTGCTAAGGAACAATCCCCAAATCGAAATTTAGCAAAAATACCAAAAGTCTCGAATTCGATCAAAACCCGGCCCTCGGGCCCACTTCTCGAAAGTCAAAAAAATTCACAACATTAGGTTCCTGTCTTTTCCCGAGTCTAACCATACCAAGAACACGAAAATCGGACCTCAAATGGTCCTCCAATTCCCCCATTCTTCTTCTCTTAAACCCAAGCCCTAACCACCATTTTTCTATTGTTTTTACCAAAGATTTCAACCTAAAATCGTTCTTAATGCACAATATAACGAGTTTTGAGTCCAAGAAACTTACCTCCTTGAAGAAACAACGAAATCCCTCTTCAAAACCTCCAACGCGTGTGCAAAAATAGTGAAAGAAGACTAATTTCGCGAAGGCTGCCTTTTATAGTTCTGCCGAGGCATTTCCGCAACAACGGTGTTTCTCTCGCACCTGCGACTCCGCAGGTGCGACCTTTCAACCGCACCTACGAAACCCACTTAAGTTACCCAGCTTCCGCACCCGCGATATTTTTCCCGCGCCTGCGACATCGCAGGTGCGGACATCCATCCGCCCTTGCGACCCCCTTCGCACCTGCGGCCTTTTTTTCGTAACAGCGGTCCCGCATGGGCGACATATTGACCGCACCAGCGGTCCTTCACTTAACATACCTAGAGCCCACGCCTGCGAGCCCATCTCCCGCACCTGCGACCTCGCAGGTGCGATCTTCCTTCCGCCCCAGCAACCAAACCTCGCACCTGCGCCATGTGTTTCGCGCCTGCGATATCCGCACCTGCGGCCCAAGCATCGCAGGTGCGACCGCACCAGCAACATTAGCTTCAACTGCATTTCAAGTTCCAACTTCTCCGTTTAACGCATGAAAACAAATTCGAGCCCCCAACCAAGCATACCAACATATCTAACATGGTTATTCAAACTTTGTCGAGCCATTAAAACACCAAAAACAAGATCAAAACCATAAATTCTCATCCAATTCAAGCCTATGATTTCCAAAAACTTCCGAAACACGCATTTGATAAAAAAACCCAACCAAACCATCTCTGAATGACCTGAAATTTTGCGAGCAAGTCCAAAATGACCTAACGAAGCTACAACAACTCTCAGAATCCCATTTCGACCCTCGGATCAAAATCTCGCCTATGAACCGGAATTCGTCAAAATACTAACTTCGCCAATTCAAGCCTAATTCTACACCGGTCATCCTAAAAATATTCTAAACACACTCCTAAGTCCCAAATCACCTAACGAAGCTATCCGAACCACAAAATTTGCATTCCGAGCTCGTTTACCAATAAGTCAACTCTTAGTTGACTTTTCCCATTTTAAGGTCATTCTTAGGGACTAAGTGACTAAATCATCACTGCAACCATTCCGATTCCAAGCCTACCAAATCACACACGTCAATAACAGTATATCCAATCCATAACAAGTAAATAACAAGAATTTTAAATGCAAGTTTTACGTAACGACAGACCGGGTCGTTACACCTTGACTGTGCAAGGGTGGAAGGACATGGTTCTTCACCTTGAGGGAATGCTGGCTAGGAATGAGTTGGTTGAATTTATGGCCAACGCAGTTGTCAAAGATGGCAGGGTATTCCTCCAAGGTTCAAGGAGTTGCGATTTCGTTTGATGCAAAAGGGTTGGGGGAAATACTGGATATCCCGTATGAGGGTTATAATGACTACACTAGGCAAATGTGGCCTAATTTGGATGGTTTTCCCTCAGTTCTTCAAATCACCAAGTCATTCTGTGAGAATGAGCAAGAACTGGAGGCTAGGGCAGTGTTTAAGAGTGAGATGAGTCCTCATCACAAACTGTTCTTTGAATTTGTGATAAAATTTCTACTGCCAAGGAAAGAGCGAAGGCACATTGCCAGCTACATGGATCTCACGCTCATGGAGTGCTTATACAGGGGTAAACAGATCAATTGGCTTGCCTTCATCATCCACCACTTGGATAGGGTTGTAAATGGAGCCAAGGCACATGCTATACCTTATGGGTTTATCCTTACCGCTGTTCTTGGTCACTTCAAGGTTCCAGTGAAGAATGCTGAAATGGCTACTACTAAGGACTACTTTGGGAAGAATACGTTGCTGACATGTAACTACATTGTTAATATTCCTGAGGATGAACCTGGTTCATCTAGGAAACTGCCTATTAATAGCAAGGTCAGGACACTTGTGCAGGAAGGTGAGATAAATGATGCGGAGATCCTTCGTTTGAAATCTCGCCTTATTGAGGTTGAAGCTGAGCGGGATGCTCTCAAAGCTGAATTAGCCAAAAAAAAGGAGAAGAATGAGGGTGTTCTTCATCAAATGCTCTCCCTTCAACAAGCCAAGACCACAACCTCATATGCCCCTTCCCAACCTTAGGAGTCCAGTGCCATAAACATAACCCCTTTATGACCCAGTTGGAAATTGTCTTAGCTTGTTCTGTTTTTTTTGTTTTGCTCATGGTTGCGACTGTTTTTAGTTCTTTTTGTGTATGGTGCTTGATCTTCTATCTAATCAATGAATTTTTATTTTTGGTTATTGATTCTTTCTCAGTTTCCTATATAGCTTACCCTTATTGGTTTATTTTGATCATTAATCCATGCTTTGCACCTGCAGTTGCCTCAATGGCCATGAGTAATTGTTAATACTTCTGGTAAGTTTATCATTTTGCAACTTTTCGATGATGCCAAAAAGGGGGAAGAAATGTGATTTTCCAAATTTCAATGATTTTTGTGATATTTAAAACCTAATGAACCTGGTTTCTCTATGATGAATGCTTAAATCTATAAAAAGTGTCTATGTTGGATTGAAGTATGTAAAGGGTTAAGCACAGAGTTTGTCATCATCAAAAAGGGGGAATTTGTTGAATCAAGTCACAGCATGAGTTTGAAGATTGACAAATGCCAACCCAGTTAAACCAGGCCCATCAGCGCAAACATAGTCAAATAGACCCATTGGCACAAGAAGCGTACATGCACAGGCGATAAATATTATCTGGGAACTAAGAGGTTATCTCCTAAGCGATAAGGTTGCAAATTGATAAGGAGATGGACTTCGACTTCAGGTAGGACAGAATCAAGATCAAGGAAGTTGAGATATACACAAGCTCATCCACCAAGGAAGAGTTGCATTAGAACTAAACAACAACATCTCAACTACTGACTCTATAAAATATTGAAGCATTCCTGCTGAAGAATTGACGCACAAACAAAGAACTGAAACAAGAACTGAAAGCAAAATTACCAAAGAAATTTTGCAAGAAGAATTTTTGTGCGACACAAAAGCTACTTGAACCAGCTAGAAGAACTAGTTCCATCTGTTATCTTTCGAGTCTAGTGGTTTGTAGTAGGTGATTGAATATTGTAACTTTAAGCTTTATCTAGAAGTAATTGTAATAGGTACACACTGTTCAAGTTAGAGTTAACTTTAAGTTTGTCGCAATTATCTAGAGGCTAGTCTGCCACAAAGGGATTAGAGTTAGTCCTTAGGTTTACAAAAAAGTTTATTTTGTAAATGCTGTTTGGCTCAGAGTTGTAGTGAAGAGTTTGGAAAAATCCTACTGGGAAGTAGGTCGTGTTTTTTTTCACCTTTTGAGCCAGGTGTTTTTCATGTAAAATTGTTGTGTTCGTTAAATTCTGCAATTACTTTTCCGCAAACAATAGAAGTTAGAACACCAAGAAGAACCAGGTTCTTCTATAGAGACAGCACTCGAAAATTTGACACTACACAAATCACCCCCCCCCCCTTCTCTTGTGTGGTATTGAAGTATAAAACATCAATCTTATTCTTAGATGCTCGTGATCCGTTGACTCCAGTTCTGGGAGAAGGGTTATAGTCTGTCAGATTATTTATGTTGTTTAAAGAATTTGAATATTATATAATTGCTATGAAACGTTATTTGATGAATTCTGGATAATTTGCCAAAGTAATTGGGTAATTATGTGATAATGGCTAGCCTAGTTCCACGATAGGCACCATCACGGCCGAATAGGATTTGGGGTCGTGACATCTGAACTCTTAGAAATTATTCATACTAATATTAGTGGACCTTATGTACCTACTTTCACCAATCATAAGTATTTTATTACTTTTATTGATAATTTTTCAAGATATTATTATATATATCTTTTAAAAGAATAATATGAAGCACTTGATTTGTTTAAAATTTACTAGAATGAAGTTTAAAAACAACTTGGGAAGTTTATTAAGATAGTGAGGTCTGGCCGTGGTGGTGAGAACTATAGAAAATATTATGAGTCTAGTAAATATATTGGGCCTTTTGCTTTATTTTTGCAAGAATGTGGGATAATAGCTCAATATACCATGTCAGGTACTCCTGAGCAGAATGGTGTGGTTGAAAGAAGGAATCGTACTCTCATGGAAATGGTGAGAAGAATGATGTTAAGGACTAGGCTACCTGTGTATCTTTGGGTTGAAGCCTTAAAAATAGCTAGTTATATCCTGAATAAAGTTCCTACAAAATTTATTTTAAAAACTCCCTTTGAACTATGGACAACCCAACCTAGCTTGAATCACTTTCACATTTGGGAATGTCCAGCTGAAGTTCTTATTTATTCACCCACAGAAAAGAAAGTTGATCCTAAAATTACCAGTTGTTTCTTTAGGCTATCCTGATTAGGGGTGGGCATTCGGTATTTCAGTTCGATATTTAATAATTTCGGTACGGTATTTCGGCATTCGGTTTATCAATTGTGTATACCAAATATCGTACCTAAATATTTCGGTACAGTTCGATATTTATTATTTTGGTTCTTTACGGTTTCAGTTTAATATTCGGTGATAAAGAACAACGAACTCGAACTGCACTAAAAAAGTAAAAAAGCAATGCTGGAATTGAACTAAACATTAACATTGCATTAAAATTTAACATTGCACTAACTTTAACATTGCACTAACAAGTAACAAGAGGAAACATCCAAACGTTTAAGTGAACACATGACTTTTGTCTCCTCAAAACGTTTAAGCAGTCATCAAAATGATAGAGCCACACTAGTGATGTGAAATTCTGCATTAGTTAATAATAGGAAATCTATTTGAAGTTTCTGCTCTTATTTGATCCAAGATAGGAGAACATTTGGAGACATGCACATTTTAAACTATTCCAGTTAAACCTTCTCATGGAATAAATGCATCATATCCGCAATAGTCACCAATTCAAGCACACTTCATTAACTACTGAAAAGAATGCAACAATCCCTTACCCATTAACCCTTCTTTAGTCAACAAAACGAATTTACATCCAAAAGGAACTGCAGATTAAATCAAGAACATAACATTTCTAGAATCCTACTTTTAAAACTTATTGTTGTAGGAAGTGTAATAACATGACTGGACAGTGTAATAACATGACTGGACAAGTGGACAGTGTATTGAGCTTCGAAGTAATCCAATCCAATGATTGAGTGAGGAGTGAGGAGAGAGGAGTCGGAACTCATAATCACCAACAACACGACAACGAGAGACGCCCAGATCGGAGACGACAATGGTGACTCTATGAGACTATGACTGCCTGACTGAAGAACTGAAGATTAGAGAGTGAAAGTGTGGTTGCGTGGGTGAAGACTGAAGAATTGAAAATGAGAGCTAAACTAATTTTCTAATTGCTATTGCTAAAAATTAAAATGTCCTAAACTAAGACTAAGAGTATTGGGCTTGGGCAGTTGGGCTAGGGGCGACGGGAATGGGAATTAAATTTGGGCTTGGGGGCGTCGCTTGGGGCTGGGCACTGGGTGGGCAGATATAGATAGGGTCCAAAAAACAAGTCCATAAAATTTCGGTATTTCAGTATACCAAAATTTTAAAATTATAATACCGAGAACTTAACCGAAATACCGAAAATATAATACCGAATTAGACTGAAATACCCGAAAAAACCGAAACCGAAATACCGCATTAATTCGGTTCGGTTCGGAATTTGGTTTTTCGGATTTTATGCCTACCCCTAATCCTGATCACTCTAAAGGTTTTAGGTTTTTCTTCCCTGGGTGTGGCACTAGAATCACTGAGTCTATTAATGCAAAATTTCTTGAGCATGATGTTTGTGATTGTGAATGTTCATGTAGTAAAGAAAATTGTATTGAAAGAGAAGGAAGTCATTTTCCCTGTACCTTTTGTACATGAAAAGGTGGTAAAACAACCTATTCATAAGGGGGATAATCAAGGGAACAACGACGAAGTTCCCATAGTTCCTGAGCAAAACGTACACAAAGAACCACTCCACAGGTCACAAAGAGAAAGAATGTCTTACATCTCTGATGATTTTATCATTTATATGACTGAAAGTCTTAGTGATACTGGAGAGTCGACTGATCCTTTATCATATGCTCAAGCTATTTACTCTCCATTTGTTGATAAATGGTGTGAGGCAATGAAAGATGAAATGTGCTCCATGGAACACAATAGAGTGCGGGAGTTAGTTGAATTGCATGTAGGTTTTAGGCCTATTGGTTGCAAATGGGTGTTTAAAACTAAAAGAGGCTCCAAAGAAAACATAGACCATTATAAAGCAAGGTTGGTTGCTAAGGGTTACACTCAAAAAGAGGGTATTGATTATAAAGAAACATTTTCTCCTATTTCATCTAAGAATGCATTTAGAGTTGCTATGGCTCTTGTGGCTCATTTTGATTTAGAGTTGCACCAGATGTATGTTTAAAACTGCTTTCTTGAATGGGTGTCTGCTTGAAGAAGTTTACATTGTTCAATCTGAAGGGTTTAACGAAGTTAGTAAAGAACATCTAGTGTGCAAACTTAACAAATCCATATATGGGCGTAAACAAGCCACCACACAGTGGTACTTGAAATTAGGTGAAATTATTACAAAATTTGGATTTTTGGAAAATAAGCTTGATGAATGTGTTTATCTCAAAATATCTAATGGTAATTTCATTATTATGGTTCTCTATGTTGATGGCATTCTGCTTTCCACAAATGATTTGGGCTTGATGAATGAGACCAAACAATTTTTGTCTAGGTCTTTTGATATGAAAGATCTTGGTGAAGCCTCTTTTGTTCTTGGGGTAGAAATTAAAAGAGTTAGGTCACGTGATTTTTTGGGTTTATCACAACGTTCTTATATTGAGAGTGTTCTTAAAACTTTTAATATCCATAGTAGACCCGATGTTGCACATGTTGAAAAGAAGACAAACGTAGCAAGGATCAATGTCCGAAAAATGTTGTTAAAAAAACACTACGAGAGATGCGCCATATGCAAGTGTTGTTGGCTGTTTGATGTACATACATGTTTGTACAAGGCCAGATATATCATTTGATGTTAATACGTTAGGAAGATTTTCTTCTAATACTGGGTGGGCACATCGGGTGGCTGCAAAGAAAGTGATGAGATATCTACAATTCACCAAAGACTACATGCTTGTGTACAAAAAAGTTGATAATCTGGACCTGTTGGTATATTCAAATTCTGATTCTGTAGGTTCTCAAGACACTATGAAATCAACTTCTGGGTATAATTTTATGTTGCCTGGAGGTGTTATTTCTTGGAAAAGTGAGAAACAAAGCATCACTGCTACACCCACAATGGAAGTTGAGTTTATTTCTTGTTTTGAGACTGCTTCACATGTTGTCTGGATGAAGAATTTTCTTACTAAATTCCAAATTGTGGATTTTATTCTAGGTTGGTGACTATTTTTGTGACAACAGTGTATATGTGTTCTTCTCTAAGAATAACAAGAGAACAAGAGGCTCTAGACATGTTAGCCTTAAGTTTCTTAAGGTTAGAGACATGGTAAAAGAAGGTGATATATGGATTGAGCATATTAGTACACAATTTATGTTGGCTAATCCTTTGACTAAATGTCTTAGGCATGTATTTTTTAATGAACATGCTAAAAATATGTGTATTTTAGAGTCTTTTGATGTGCTTTAGTCAGTGGGGGTTATTTTATAGTTGCTGACTGATATATTGCTTTTAATAAATTCTATTTTTATACAAGCTTGTGTTATTTTGTATTTGTTATGACTATTGACTAACATGATAATTTATTTAATTTTTATTTCCAATTGAATATTGCATAAACTCATGATATCTTCGTGTTTTGTTTCTTGTTGCCTTGATTATCCCAGGTAAGGCACAAGGGAAACCTCCTAAGGTGATATGATTTTAGTGTCATTTAATTTGGAGGCTCCAGAGGTGATATGGTTGTTATATCACTTGGAGGATTATTTCTTTCTAAGAGGTGTGGTTTTGTTCACCTTGATTAGAAAGATAATATGCTTAGCACACATGTTTGATTCATGTTGATGGAAATTCTAGCACATGTGGTTGTAGATAGAATTCATACCTTAAAAAGGTGTGATGTCTTCTACGACTCATTGTTAGTATGCTCTATTGAGACTGGATGGATTGTTATATGGGTCACTCTATCCTTGGCTATGTGAGTAGTGTGGCCACTGTAGAGTCTAATTTTTTTTTTCAAAATGATTTTCTTATCACTCAAAAGTTTTAAAATTGTTTTCTTGTCCTCAATACGTTGGCGTCCAAGTGGGAGTATGCTAGAATTTGAACTTACGTTAATTGGTTATAGCCTGAAAGGATAGTGACGTGGCCCAAGTGGTGGATATATAAAATGCCTAAGATTAAATATCGTGTGTCTATATAAGTGAGGCCTAATAACTATTGGCTTGCGATGGGTAGGCACTCTTTATAAATAGAGGATAACCCCTCTTTCCCTAGCTATTAGGAAAACCCTAGTGTATTCTGCCTCTTGAATACATGGTAAAAGTAGACGTTCCATCGGTCAAGTTCTCCGGGCTGTGAGAGTGCGTGGACAGTGGATTGTGGAAGTTGGTCTCAAGCTTAATCGCCGGTTGTTGTCGCTGCTGAATCGATGGAGTTGAACGGTACGCTTTCTTAAACTCTAACTCTAGATTGATTGCATAATTGTATCTTAATCTCTGCTACGACTACAAATAAATTATCTTACATTCTCTATAAAAGCCAAGCTTTTTCGAAACCAATTTTTATGTTATGTTATAATATATGTTCCTTATAACATCACTTCACTATAACATCAAATATTCGAAACAAACGAGACAGTTATAAAGAGGTTTGACTGTATATGTGCTATTTTTCAAACTTATTTTCCCCGAATTGTCTAGCTAGAGGTTTGACTGTATATGAGCTAAGTGGGTTTTCTTTATAAATAATGTACATTCTTCTTAAAAGGCTCTCAACCCATAATTAGTACCTTCAATTAAGAGAATCAAGTCCACCCTCTTACTTTTTTCTCTCCTCTCGTCTCTCTTTCTTCTACTACTGCCTCCCTCCCTCTTCTTTACCGCTGACATTGAGATTAAATTTTGGATTTTTGTCTTAACATATAAGAATATCAAAAGAGGATCGACCTCCGGTTAAAGTTTCTTCGTAAGCTCCTTTACGAGTGGACATTAATGCACTCTGATTTCATTCTAAAGAAACAAAAGCCTCGTCTCTAGTCTCGATATGCCTGTGAAATCACTCCCACAGTATATATTTATGTCACTGAAAACTTCACCAAAAGAGAGAAATTTTTATTTGGCGAAATTGGGGAATAATCAAGACAAAGGCGCAACCTGGTCGGACAAGTGCACTATAATTTTTATGTAATATTCATACAAAAACTAATACAATCATAATATAATACAACTAAAATATAATTTTCATACAACTTTAATATAATTTTGATACATATTAATAATTTTAGGTAAAAATAAAGTATTTATAACTTGAATACAAATTTGCACACAAATTCCATACTATTGTTATACAATTAATAATACCTCTACTGCTGCTGCTACTACTACTAGAGGGAGAGAGAGAGAAATAAAGAACAAATGGATATGCTACCTTTGTAGGTGATAATTGATATTCCCTACTAAATCCCTAATATTAAGGGATACTATTCTAATAATTATTCATATATAATTGGTAAATTATATATTAACTTGTAATTAAGTTAGAACTTTAATAGTGAGAGTAAATAAGTGAAAAAATAATACTGTATAGTCCCTCTCAAAATAATAGCCGAAAAATGTATAACTTTTGTATTTATGCATTTTGTATGTTATATACAAAAGTTATACAAATTTTATATACTTTTTCGAATACTGAATATAAAAAGTTTCTGACGCGGGCTAAAAGTGATAATACCCCTAAATAAGTTTTAAAAGAATATAGCTAAGTAAAATGGAATTTTTACCTTTCTATGCCATATATTAAACCTTATTACCCTCAATGTTAAAGATTAGAGATAATTACAGTTAGTATACTTAATTATCTATCATATACCATAATTAAAATTAGGGGTATAATAAATTAAGCATTTATTTTAGGCTTAATTATAGGACAAATTAATACCCGTTTCTCTTTCCTCTCAGCTCACCCCCCCCCCC
>ML243844.1:109386-151232 GCA_005239495.1 Nicotiana undulata | reverse complement strand
TTCAAGGGTGCTTGTTGATCCAAAATCTCTTTCCGAAATATCAACAATGAAACGACAGCCCTTAAAGAGTGAATGAGTTTTTAGTAACTCTATACATGTGTGAAGATCTAGATCTTTGGATACATGCATTCCCTTTCTTGTTCCCAGGTTGATATCAAACCATATCATTGATTCAAACTTGTCTCTATCCAATTCAATAACTTCAAAGATTTGTTTAATGAAATCCTCAAACTGAATTGCCTCAGGTACTAGAACAAGCTTTGTTTGATGGTCAAGATACTTATAGTCTTCAATCCATCTACCATTAAATGCAACTATAATGCATATTGTTTTCATCCTGCAAGTCAAGAGCAATCCTTGTATAATTAAGAACATGTATTGTACTGTAAGTTAAGGACCAAGTATCCTTAACTTTTGAACTTGAAATTCGAAGTTAAGGACCAAGTGTCCTTAACTTTTGAGCTTGGAACCTAAAGTTCAGGACCAAGTGTCCTTAACTTTTGAACTTGAAACTCAAACTTCAGGACCAAGTGTCCTTAAGTTATGAAATTGAAACTCAAACTTCAAGACCCAGTGTCCTTAACTTTTCAATTTCAAAAATTAAACTTCAGGACCTAGTGTCCTTAAGTTTTAAACTTGAAATTCAAAGTTAAGGACCAAGTGTCCTTAACTTTTGAACTTGGAACCTAAAGTTCAGGACCTAGTGTCCTTAAGTTTTAAACTTGAAATTCAAAGTTAAGGACACTTGGTCCTGAACTTTTATTTCCAAGTTGAAAAGTTAAGGACACTCGGTCCTTAACTTTTCAACTTGGAAATAAAAGTTCAGGACCAAGTGTCCTTAACTTTTGAACTTGAAATTCAAGTTTCAGGACCTAGTGTCCTTAACTTTTCAACTTCAAAATCAAACTTCAGGACCTAGTGTCCTTAACTTTTCAACTTCAAAATCAAACTTCAGGACCTAGTGTCCTTAACTTTTCAACTTCAAAATCAAATATAAGGACCTAGCGTCCTTAACTTTTTAAATAATTTTCAAAACTATGATGGTATTTCCGTAATTGAAACGGGGACACCAAATCCTTAACATTATGTCCTCAATTTTTATCGAATTATTACAGGACGCGATGTCCTTAACCTTATCAATCCAGAAGTTAAAAAAAATAATCTAATTCGTACCATCAAATTCATAGTAAAGAAATAAAAATCAACAGAAACACACAAAATCATAACTTACTGTAAATTTATGTCAATTTTTGGACGAGAAAGTTGAATACTATGGTTTGAAATCGGAGGAGAAGTTTCTGCAAGTTTGCGATCACAGTCTCTACTGCTGCAGAAGTTAGTTATGTCATGTTGCTGCTTGTGTTGATCGTTAATAAAAGCTTAGGTATAAGTTATAGCAGAAGGGTATTTTCGTCCAGTCAGGTAAAAGTTTATTAAATCAGTGGCTAAAGAATAAATACATTTAAAACACTAGCTTTAAAATAATTACAGCTTCTCTTAGTGGCTATTTGTGCACATCATGCACCAATTTTATACATAGACGGAAAACAACACTATATCAAAATTTCTAAACTTTTTATTACAACATTAGCATGATTTTAATAGCGAGTGTGTGGTTATTTAAAAGTTTCGTCTTGATTGATTAGCTAAAAACCAATACTTTTGTAAGATGAATTTTAAAACTTCAGCAATAATATATGGTAGTTTCTTTAACTTGAAAAAAATTAATACAATTAATGTTCCAACCACGTTATTGGCAACAAAAAAAGAAGAGATAATATAGATTTAAAAATTATAACCGTGATCCAAACTTTTCATTGCAGCGCCGGATACTCGTCACCGGGCCTATAAGACAACACTCCCTGAACCCAGAACGAACTCTAAGACCTCGAAAGGCATGGCAAATGGTTGCACACGAAGGCGCAAATCTCGCTCGATGTCTGTAGCGGATCAGTAGTTGACGGGAGAGGAGGATTTTTACTTTTTTTTATAATTGTACTAGGGATGAAACTCTCCTACTGTATAAATGGGAAGCTTTTTATTCAATAACACACATTGTAACATGCAAACCAAGAAATACAAGTCCATTTTTCTGCTTTCTAGCTACTGCAAAGTTCCTTTTTTATTGTTGTTCTTCATACACAGTTGGCTTCGATTTAAGGGTCTGATCGAGGGTAGAGCTATTGTTCGGCTTAAATTCGATCCAGCCTGTAACATCACGATTGGTTTGGTTATTCATTTCATTTTTAATTCGTTTATCTAATATTCTTGATTATCTGTGTTTAGTCAATCTATATATCCTTAAAATCGTGTACAAACTTTATTGTTATCCGATTTAATGGTAAACACTAATATTATTTTGGGACAAAAAATGATACTAACTAAAATATAAGCAGAATAACGTAGTGGTTATATTTTTATGCTCACCCGTATACAGATAGTCCCCTCATTTGTCAAAGAGTAGGTTTTGCCGAAACGATGGGAAACAATAATGAAGCCCGATTCCTTCCTCGTACGCTATAACCGAGGTGACGGGTAAGCCAAAATGTCCCACCACTCGCGTCCTTCTGACTACGAACACGTGTTGGTCATCGGTTGGTTGTCTTCTAATGCAAAACGTCGCGTAATGATTGCATTTTCCCCTATAAAGCCTCGACCTTTTATACTTCTTTCACTTTCCGATCCTAGCTTTTATCTTTGAATTTTATAGTGGCTTTCGACTCTTTCAAATCTTCATATCTTATCTCTGATCTTCAAATGTTCATGTCTGTTCTTAGATTTCTAACCTAGATCTCCATATCTTCATCCTACCTTCAAACCTTCATAGTTTTCCTTCGGATCTTCATACTTTCCCAGACCACGATGGCTAAAACTTTCAAGTCAGTGCCTCAGCAGGTTGCCCCTTCATCTTCTCACCCGACCGCAAATGCCGAGGTGGATGCTCCCGAGGTGGCTTCAGAGCCTCCAATGAAAATCTTCAAGGCTCTCTATCGGGGATGACTTCAAGGTTGAGAAGGCCTCCGCCAAACAAGACTGAGGTGAAGGAGCATAGAGATACATATGCTCTGTTATTGAAGATACCCTTTCTCGTAGTCCAAGACGACTGTAAATAGGAATGCAAGGACGTGGTTGTCCCCGGGCCTAAGGATGAAATTACTACCCATATGGAAAGGTATTTAAGTTTTTACACCTACCCCTTCACGCGGGGCCTGGTAGACCTAGTAGTCTTGGCTTTTTGTAAGAGGTACGAGGCGTGCCTCGGGCAACTCCATTCGTCCCTTTGAAGGATCTTGATACTCTTATGCCATTTTGTGAACAACAGCGAATCTCCTCGGTTCACCCTCAACCCCCTACTCCATCTGTACAGGCCTCAAATATTCCGAGGGTGACTAATCAAGCTTGTTCGCTGAGCCATCAAGGCTCTCTTTTCGAGCATCGACGAGGATCGAGACCAAGGTTGGAAGGGGCATTTTGTTCGGGTGAAAACTGAAGACTTGATCCCCCCGAGTTGCTGACATTCACTGAGAAGTGAAATGCATCTTGTAAGTGTAGTCTTTCCTTAAGTGTCAATTTCCCTTTATTTCTTCTCTCATCGCCAGTATTTATGGTTGTGCATCTATTGCCCGGGTTCCCAATGCGGTCCCCTAGCTCAAGGAGTGGATCGAAGGAATCTTCAAGCAGATGTCATACTACGAGTACGCGTGGCGCAAACTTTCGAAGATCAAATGGGAGGCATGTTCTCATGGTAAGGCTCTCCCCTGAATAGTGATTACTTCTCCCAAAACTTACATAATGTTGGCTCTTTTTTCTCTTTCCCTCGCAGGTTTGCCTAAGACCACCGGACTTAGGTCGTTGGATAGGGACGAGGATGCGTCCTTACTTGTCGATCCCTCCATTTCAGGACAGACCTGGGCTACCACGGGGGAGAAAAAGAGGATAAGAAAGTCCTCAGGCTCCCCGGATCCAGAGGCGAAGATAAAATAGAGGGCGGCTACCCGGGCTCGTAAGCCCAAGAAGAATACTAAGTCCAGGGTACCAGAATTTGAATTTCTTCACCGACTCAACGATGAGCCCGAAGAAGACGACATTTTCATTGCCCATAGATCGACTACAGCTGTGGAGCAGGAGACGACTAAAGCAAGGGGCCACGAGGTCGAACCTCTTCCGATTCGAGAGGCCGAAGTGGAGACGGATGGTGTGACCTCCCAAGAAACCCTTCATGTGCTGAAGGAGGAAACCGGTGCGGTCGATATCATCGATACACCCTCCTATACCGAGTCTATGCTAAAAGAGGCCCAAGCAGGTAAGGAAAAGTCAAGCGAAGGATTTCAGGGTGCAGATGGCCCTCTCCACTCCTTCTTCGATGGCATGGACATGTCCACACTGGAAGATTTTTTTGGGGGCGACTTGGATATCCCGAAGAAGGACATGCCCTCGGGAGATGGCAAGCCGAGTTCGAGCCTAAAACAGGTAAAGAAATTTCCCGCACCGAGTGTGGACCCTGCCGTAAGAGAATAGTCATTCTTACGGTCCCGGAGGATGTCGAGTTCTATCCGCTCCATTAGGTATAGCCAGCAACCTCTGATGCCTGGTGACCGAGGAGAACCAAACAAAGATGAACGAGGTGGGCGCATCAATTCTTTTCAATAAGGCGCAGCAGGCGCCAAACCGGGTAAGCCATCAACACTTTTATACTCCCTTGTGAATTATATTTAATTTTTGACGTCTCTTATTGTTTTTGTTATTTTACAGGACTTGGTGCTTCACTATGAGAGCTTCCTCTGATACCACTTGGAAATCAGCCAGCTCAAGTTCGAGCTCAAAGAGCAAGTCCGGAAGAAGGACATGTACATGCTTCTTAGTGAGCAACAGGACGGGGCCCTCAAAGTCTTCCAGGTCGGGCTGGACAAGGCTCAGAAGAAAGCTTCGACCTTGAAGCGGGAACATGCTGATCTGGTTTAAAAGTAAAGGGTTTTGAAGCTAACAACAAGGAGCAAGTCGTGGTTACTAACAATACAACCTCGCAGGTCCAACATAAGAATGAACCGATCGACCAGTTTCGAGTCGATATGAACGAGGTCAAGGCCATGGCTGAAGGGTGAAAAGGCATAATAGACTTGCTAGCATCGGTTGAAAAGCAACTCCGAGTGGCGAAAGACAAAGATAGAAAATGGTCTCAGCTGAATGATGATCTTCGAGCACAGTTGAGCTCGGCCATCGCAGAGTGGGATGCCCTTAGTAGAGAATATGAGGCACGGAAATCCAAATTGGATACCACCTCCGCTGACGCCAAAGAAATGGTGTCCCAATACAAGGCCGATGTGGAAGCAGCCGCGACCCGCCTAAAGACAAAGGCTGAATATGTGAAGCAACTGTCTCGAAGAGAGACCCTCGAAGAATCCGCGCCCGAGGTTTCGACTTTCGACCTGTCGGCCAAGATCGAATAATCCAAAAAGATCTAGGTTGAGGCAAAGGATCTCTACGAGCCTGAGGGTGCCGAAGGCTTCAAGGGTTCCGAAGGCTCCAAGGGATTCAAGGACTCCAACGGTTCTGGTGATGAGTCGGGCCCCTGTGAAGACCAGGCGTGGATGCCTTAGTACTTTTTCAATTTTTGTTTTCCCTTATGTATATCTTTTTGTGTTTATTTTGAGGCCATTTTTATTGGTATTTTGTAAATATATTTTGGAATATATATGAAAAATTCCCTTTCTGGCAATATCATGTCTTTACTTTTCCAGCATCTTTTTATAATTTCTATTCATGTAATGTTTTTGATGCCTTAGAATAGAATCAAATGTAGTTATCTGGCGTTTGTTTATCGGAGATTCGAAAGGAGCCCAACTTTGATACAACTTTGTTTGCTCGAGGATTTGAAACCTCGGTGTGACCGAAAGTTTTCAAGATGCTTAAGTGATTTTAGATGATTCTTTTGTCGCGGGTAACCTTTTAGCAGGTTTTAAGTTTTTATAAAGGCCTTACTTTCTGATTACGAGCTTCAAACGTCTCCAAGCCATTTTTAGGGTGGTCGTAGGCTTTTGTATATGGGCACCGCCTAATAGGTTTGTTGCCTCCGGGATTCGGTAGCCCGAGTTGTCCGACCTTTCTTCGGGCGATAGACCCCGAGTAGCGGTAGCTCATGGGTTCAATAGTCTCCGAGTAGGGGTAGCTCATGGGCTCTTAGGATCTGTAATTGAAAAGGCAAGAAAATGCATAATAGCAAGGTCGAACTTTCTTTCATTTCTCAATATTTAAAGTACATGATCAGAAGCGCATAAAAACTTGTATCATGGCTAGAGTGGACTATGCACGGTTCATACGATTATTTGGTCTTTACAATTAACCCTAACCACCAAGCCTTAGCTTCTAAAATACAAGGTTTTTCTTTTTCCTTTTCTAAAAACCTTAATCTGAGGGTAGTGGCCCCCAGTATTCGAGGTCGAGCTTGAGAGGGATCATATACTGTTGATATGAAGTGAATGATCATTGGCTATGATTTGAGACCGGTCTTCGAATCTAAGTTAGCACGTTTTAATTTTGCCTCATTAAAAACCTTGTCAAAAAACCCATTTTGGGACAAAACCGGTTCAAGAGAAAAAAAGAGTGCAAAGCGTGCTTTCAGACCTAATAGCCACATCCATCCTTGGCCGTTTGCCTTCAAATGTTAGTCTGATTCATAAAATGATTAAAGAGTAATTGAATTCGTACCTTAGCAGTAGAACCACTTTAAGTGTGTCACGTTACCGTTGTTCGGTAGTTGCACACCGTTTTCTACTTCGATTTTATACGAGCCTTTGTTGGTAATTCCGATGACTCGATATGGTCCTTATCAGTTCGGTCCTAACTTCCCTTCATTGGGGTTTCGGGTGTGTAATGTTACTTTCCTCAATACCAAGTACCCGATCTAAAAGTGTCGGAGGTTGGCTATTCGGTTGTAGTGTCTTTCTATTCATTGTTTCTGGGAGGCCAACCGCACTAGGACGGCCTCCCGCCTTTCATACAATTAGGGGTGTTCATAAAAATCCGAAAAATCGAACCAAACCGAAAACCGAATCAAACCGACCAAAAAAATCGATACATTTTAGGTTTGGTTTGGGTTTTGAATTTTTAAAACCGATCAAATTTGGTTTGGTTTTGGTTCCAATCAAAAACTAACCGAAAAAAATCGAACCAAACCGACTATAAAAGTAACTTTTTAATTTATTATTACACCTATATATATATATATATATATGTGTGTGTGTGTGTGTGTGTGTGTATATTTTTTATATAAAGTTTCTAAAATTTTATGGTATATATTAGTCATTTATATGTTTAGTCTAGTTATTTGCTATTTAATAATCTAATTCTTTGCTTTTACATTCTAGTTTGATTGGTAATTTTCTTTCGCTAAATATAAATTTTTTTATTTCATGCTAAAAATAAATCGATTTTTAGTTGAGTACTTAAATTATTCATCACTATTTTATTCAATTATCATCAATATATCTTGGTAAATGATAAATTTCTCAAAGAGCAATTGATTTGATAGTGTTATGTTGAAACTTTAGTCGTCGGAATATGCGTTTGGTAGTGTATGTCCCATATTTAAGAATTAAAAAAAACGATAAATAACCGAAAAAACCGAAAACCAACAAAACCTGAATCGATAAAAAATCGACTTAATTGGTTTGGATTGGTTCTAATATTTGAAAAGCCGACTTACTTGATTTGGTTTCTTTTTTGGGGAAAACTGACTCAAACCGAACCATGAACACCCCTACATACAATAGTTATAGGTTAGTGATCATGGCCTCTCCATATGACTCTTCTAGCGCATATTGGAACACGAGGGTCGGTTCTCCCACTTCGATTGGTATTAAGTCTTCGACCACGTAGAACAACAAAAACGGGGTGGCCCCGGTACTAGACTTCGGGCAGGATTTCCTTCCATTGTCCTTTGGCATTGACCAACCTCTTTTTCAGGTTTTGAAGTATGGTCTTGTTTGTTGATCCTGCATGTCCGTTCCCACTAGGGTGGTAAGGTGTTGATAGTATCTTCTTAATCTTGTGATCTTCAAAGATTTTATTTACCTTTTTGCCGATGAATTATTTCCCATTATCGATAACGACCTCGGCCGGTGTCCCGAATCGACATATTATGTGGTCCCAGATGAAGTCAATGACTTCTTTCTCCTGGACTTTTTCGACGATTGAGCTTCGACCCGTTTGGAAAAATAATTGATCATGAACAGTATGAATTGAGTCTTGCCGGGTGCCCACGGTAGGGGACCGACGATGTCCATTCCCCGCTTCATAAATGGCCACGGGACAAGACCGATTGAAGTAGATCTCCTGGTTGATGGATCATCAGCGTGTGTCTTTGGCAGTCGTCGCATTTTCGTACGAAGTCCTTCGCATCTTTCTCTATTTCGATCCAATAATAGCCGACCCTGGTTAATTTTCGGATGAAAGATTCTTCCCCTGAATGATTCCCGCAAGTGCCTTCATGAACTTCTCTCAAGGCGAATTCGGCATCTCTCGACCCCAAGCATCTGTCTAGTGGGCTGACGAACGTTGTCCTGAACAATTTCCCTTCGACCAAGCTAAATCTGGCAGCCTTGGTACGCTGGGCTCTCAATTCTTTGGGATCCGAGGACAATTTCTAGTCTTCAAGTAGTCAATGTACTCGTTCCTCCAATCACAGGTTAAACTCGTTGAGTTTACTTCGGCGTGACCTTCTTCTATCATCGACTTCATGAGTTGAACTACTGTTTCCGAACTGAATTCATTAACATCGACCGATGAACCCAAAGTTAGCTAGAGCATCGGCCTCGCTGTTCTGATCTTGGGGAACGTGTTGCAGGGTCCATTCCTTGAATTGATGCAGTGTTACCTGTAATTTGTCTAAATACCTTCACATTCGTTCCTCTTTTACTTTGTACATCCCATTGACTTGATTTACCACGAAGAGGGAGTCGCACTTAGCTTCGAACACCTCAGCCCCAAGGTTTTTAGCCAATTCGAGACCTGCAATCATGGCCTCATACTCAGCCTCATTGTTAGTCAATTTCATAGTTCTAATAGACTGCCTAACTACATTCCCCGTAGGTGGTTTCAAAATGATGCCGAGCCGGACCCTTTGTGTTTGAGGCATCGTTCGTAAAAAGGGTCCAAATTCCCGAGGTAGTCCTCGAGGTTAGCAATAATTCCCTTTCGACTTCGGGTATTAAGGTTGGCGTAAAGTCGGGCACGAGGTCTGCTAAAATTTGAGATTTATGGCGGTTCGGGGTCGATACTCGATATCATACCTGCTGATTTTGAGTGCCCATTTGGCCAACTGGCCCGAGAGCTCGGGTTTGTGCATTATGTTCCTCATCGGGTAAGAGGTTGCGACATAAATGGGATGGCATGTAAAGTACGCTTTAAGCTTCTCAAGGCGCTTAGCAAAGCGAGCGCCAATTTTTTAGGTGATGATACCTTGTTTCGGCCTTGCCTAGAGTTCTTATGACATAGTAAATAGAAAATAGCGAACCTTCCTCTTCCCGGACTAAGACTCCACTTACTGCCACCTCGGAAACTGCCAAGTAAAGTTACAATTGTTCGTCTACCTTCGGAGTGTGGAGTATGGGCGGACTCGATAGGTACCGTTTGAGTTATTCCAAACCTTATTGGCATTCCGGGGTCCAGGAAAAGTCATTCTTTTTCTTTAACAGTGAGAAGAACTGATGACTTTTGTCCGAGGACCTCGATATGAACTGGCCCAGGGCAGCGATATGCCCGATCAACCTCTAAATATCCTTGACTTTGTCCACCATATTGATGTCCTCTGTGACTTTGATTTTGTCGGGATTTATCTCGATCCCTCGATTGGATACCATGAATTCGAGGAATTTTCCCGATCTGACTGTAAATACGCACTTCTCTTGGTTCAGCTTCATTGTATTTCTTCAATATGTCGAAGGTTTCATGCAAATGTTTCAAATGGTCATCTGTTCCCAGGGACTTGACTAATTTGTCATCAATATAAACTTCCACAAATTTTCCTATTTGTTCTTCGAACATCCGATTTACTAGGCGTTTATAGGTGACACTAATGTTCTTTAATCCAAATGGCATTACGTTATAATAATAGGTTCCGAATTTAGTGATAAAACAAACCTTTTCTTGATCGCCCAGGTCCATCTGAATTTGGTTGTACCCGATAAAGGCATCGATAAAGATAAGTATCTCATGCCCGGCCGTCGCGTAGATCATCCGATTAGGCAAAGGAAAAGAATCCTTAGGGCATGCCTTGTTCTGATATTTGTAATCTACACACATTCTTAGCTTGTTTCCTTTTTTAGGCACTACCACTATGTTAACTAATTAGTCTGAGTATTTAACTTCCCAAATAGACCCTATTTTAAGGAGTTTGGAAACCTCATCCTTGATGAATGCATGCTTGACCTCAGACTGTGGTCTCTATTTCTACTTAACCGGATGGAACTTCGGGTCCAAACTCAGCTTATGAGTGGTTACCTACGGTGGGATCCCTGTCATGTCAATATGAGACCAATCCAAACAATCTATGTTAGCTATAAGAAATTCAATGAGTTTTTTTTCGGAGCTCAGGAGTTAACCCCGTGCCCAGGTATACCTTTTGATTTGGCAAGTGTTCGATCAATATGACTTGCTCCAACTCCTCAACCATCGATTTGGTGTCCGTAATCATCCTCCTCGTCTATTCCTCATTCTTCCGGTTCAGTCGGGACCAATATCGATGATTGTTATTTAATTTATTCCTTCCTGGTTGGCTCTGTGTTCCTTGATGTCGAAACCACGGGTGTTGGTATTACCTCGCAGACTGCGAACATTTCCTTTGTGGTCGGTTGTTCTCCGTATACCATCTTCATTTATCTTAGCATAGGGAACTTCAATGTCTGGTGTAAGGTTGAGGGTACCGCCCTCATGTTATGAACCCATCGCCTTCCCAATAGGGAATTTTACCTCATGTCCCCTTCGATCACGTAGAATTTTGTCTTTTGGATCGTCCCGACGATGTTCACTGGCAGGATTATCTCCCCTTTAATTGTTTCGCATGCCATGTTAAACCTGTTCAATATGGTCATGTAACCCCAACTACTCGACGACCCTCGATCTGATGATATTGGTCGAGCTACCCGGATCCATCAATGCACGTTTAACTTGAGATTTATTGATAAGTACGGATATTACCAGTTGTCGCGCCCCTTTCTCTCGCGAAATCGGGTTTCGACATGTGATAACTCTTTTAAAATGGGTATTAAAAGAGAAGAGTCGACACCTAACGATTTTAAGGTGCGTTAGGGCACCTATTGTGCAAATAACTCTTTCTGACTAGTCAACGCCACCAAAGATCGGGTAAGGGCTCAAATTAGCTCAAAGAGAAGGTGTTAGACACTCTTCGAGGTCCACAATTGTGGGTCCTGGCCTAACTTAGAACTATGTGGATTATGTAATTAGACTAGGTGATCAAATAATCAAAGAGAATATAAAGGTCGAAGAAGTTAATTATAACACAATTGGAATTGATACAAATCTTAAGGACTACAAGGATATAATTGTAACGGTCTATATTAGATAACTAAGTGTATATAGGAAAATAGGGGGGGGGGGGTCCTAAGTTTTTTAGCCTAAAGGATCACCCCATGCAACATAAATAATAGTTCTCAACTCCCTTAAAATAGGGAATTACTCATATTATTCAGCGGGCACAGACTATCATCTCCTGCTACCCAGTTACTATGTTAAAGTTGTTTACCTAGAGGTGCTCTAATTCAATTCTAAGTCGTACCCTATGCGTGCACTACCCGTCCCATGCCTACGGTTCAGGAGGCCTTGGACCTCTCTTTGGGAGGTTCTAGACTTTACGTAGGTTTCTCAAAATGATAAAACTAATCGGCATTCAAAAAACAAGTAGGACTTCATGCAAAGACGGTTAAAGGCCCAAGTTAACTTGCACATATGAGCAACAAATGCACGCGGGCAGATTCTTACAGGAAGTATTAAGACGTGTTGGAATCATTAAGTCCTAAAGGCATGATTTCTAATCATTTTGTAATAAGGTAGTGAAAACAATCCCAGAACTTTGAATTAACAATGCTGATTTTATAGAGATGCGTCTTAGGAGGGTGACAGTATTCTATATACATGATAGTCACATGATTAGGCAGCAAAGTCTATTGAAGACATAGGATTAGTAGCGTCAATAAAACACCCTATAGGCAGGCTTTCTAGCAATTGACAATTAGACTTAATTTTATAACACTTTGTCCCTATAGGCATGCTGTCTAAGCGAGACAGTACAAAAGCAGTATGAAGCCGTTGATTTATTAAACCTTATAGACATGGTATCTTGATTAGCAAAGGGGATGTTACATAATAGTCGCACAGTAATAGCACAAGTTGAGAAAACAGTCAATGATATTTGAATTCTATAGGCATGCTGTCTAATAGTGGGTAGAAAACAAAATATGTGAACAAAGGTAATACTTATATATTGACATGTTTATGATGTTAGCAAGTAAATAATTTAGGTCCCTATAGTCATGCTTTCTATCAGTGTATAGAAAATAAGGCGTGTCAAATAAAGCAACATGCAAAGCAATGAAACCCTATAGACATGTTTTCTACCCATTCATGAGAAAGTTGAAGTACCCAGTTTCCCCCTTTTACTAAATCCCCAATTGTTCAGTTTACAAGTTATTACAACTCGAATCAAATGCGAATAATCACATAAGAAGACCACTATAGGCCCAGTATAGACAACCCAGTATTTTCCAGGCCTCCGACAGCTCCAGTAGACTCGAGTTCCCAACTCATAAGATCAGTCTAGTAAGTCTAAATCCAACAGCCAAGCCCAACATCACATGGAACCAGACACCAAACCCAAACGAAGGACATGGTCACACAAGCAACAAGCTATATGTTGAACTAACTAAATAGAGCAGGAAGTCCACATACTTATTTCTTAGGACTGTAAAGTTGATTATCATCAAGACATATAGACAAATTTGTGTGGAATGTTGGCAAAACACACATAAAGCAAGTTCATGTTTGCATTTTTTAATTATCGGGGACATGATTGATCATCATAGGATAACAGGCTATTTCTAAAGAAATTTCAAACACAGACATGGTCAAAACAGCTTAAGACAATTTCAAGCAGGGGATCTAATTATGAATGTTGAAGGATCAACAGAGGACAACCTTAATAGAGTATTTTAAGCCTAAGGAATGATAGAGTTGAGGAGGTATGACATTGGGTTTAACAGGGTAAGCGTACAAGATAAGCATGCTAAGTTTTCTAGAAAATAATTCCACAGTAAAGCATGATCCAAAATTAGTCTAAATGGACTTTAGACCTGAGATTCTTAATCATGATAGTCTAATAGAGTCATAATCAGGGAATAGAAATTTTCACATGAGATCCTAATACACCTAGAAAACAGGCTGGTAGGCATGACCTACAATATTCAACAAGCATCTTAACATGCTAAGTATAACCAAAATATTCCAAAATCCAAAGAACGCATGGTAGAAAAGCATAGCAACTTAGGGTTAATAGAACATGCACACTCTAGGGCTTAGGCCAGTTGACTATGCATAATAGAAGAAGCTAAGTATACTAGAAGTTTTAGGACATGCTAAAGAGTGCAGGATTGAGGAAAAACAACACGACAGAGCAACATGTTTGACTAAACATTGAGACAGTAATGGGCACATAAGGTTCATGTAATCATAAAACAGGGAAAACAGTATAACATACCAAAAGTATTCATCGGAAAGTAGTTCACTCAAATAAGTTCTTGGCAGGAGATGATCCCCTAAGAGTTTCAAGTTACACACATAAAATGGGCATGCACCAAAACTCAGAATCCAAGTAGGTTCTGATATTAAAAAAATAAGGGTATAAGATAATGAGAACAAACATGAACATGAACAGAGGCGAGCAACATCATAATGATTCACAAAGGCCTGAATGACATGAATATATATAAAAGAGAATAAAATCACAAGAGTCTCATTACTCACCAATTTGCAGAATTAACGAGCTAATACGGTAGAGGTTAAGAGCCAACAACTTGCTTATCATTAACACAGAGAGAATAACAGAAACCCCAAAATTCTCAGTGCGTCAGAGTTTCCAAGGGCTTCAAATGAACCCCGAGCAGTGCTCACATTGAGAGAGGTCGAATAGTGGAATTCTGGTGGACTTGGCTTTCAACCGGCCAAGAGCCAAAGTATAGAACAAGAGAATGAGAGAATAAGAGAGCAATAGCTTTTAGTTCTTAGTGAATCTACTGATTAAAAGTCTGTCCAAAAGGGGAATAGGGGAGAGATTTTTATAGTAGTAGAAATCGAACAAGTAAACATGGAAAACAATTATTCAAACACAAATAAGGAAAGAAAATCAGTCAAGTTTAAGAATGAACAGGGAAAGTCACATGCATAGCCTACTTCGAATCAAAATAGGTAAAAAATCGGACAGACCCTAGTTCGACAAATGGTCAAAATTAGCCAAGAATCTCAGTGAATCGGACCCATACGACCTTGTTGAGAGTGTATACAGACGGATTTTCGTCTGAATCTTGTAGGTTGAGGACGATTGCACTCAATTCGGAGAGGTAATACTTGCCAAAATTGGGCAAGTACTAAGTAATACCACGAACGTATGAATGATAATGAGATAATACAAATAAGGTAAGTAGATCGTGAAAGAATTTCATGATTTAGCAGGGTTTTGAGGGGATTTGGGAGGAGGCGTCTAGGGTTTGGTATAGTGAGAGAATGCAGAGGCGACTGAGTGGGCAAAAATGTCTCTAGGGTTTAGGTTATGGAGATATAAGGAAAAAGGGGGATTATTATGGGGCGTTGATCATTTGAGATCAACGGCCAGGATCAAAGGGAAACGGGGCGGGTCGTTTAAACGGGTCGTGGGGTGATGGGTTGTTGGTATTGGGCTATGGGTTATTGGGATATAAATTTAGGTGTGGGCTGTTGAACTGGGGTCCGAAGTTAGTCCAAAAGTTGGGACAAGGTTATACTCAAAAATTATAAAAGAAAATTGCTTGCGAGCTGACACCCGGACCCATTTCCCAATCGGTCAGTGTTGTATGGTTGATATCAATCTCAGATCGGTCTTAGCTTAGGATCGACGACTCTCTTAGACCTATCGTCGTCCCTGATGGGATAAACAAATCTAGAAGGGGCTCCGAGTTGATCATCATCGATCCCGTATCTTCGACCGATACCTGTTGTGTATGTGGGCTCAAGCTACCGTCGGGTACTCTACTAAGTTTTGTTTTAGCTGCTGTGAAGCCAAATAGCTTCGAGGGTTAAGTCCTTGAGCATCTCGTTGTCTTTTTCTTTAAACTTGAAGAGGTCTGACTTTCTGGTCTCGACCTTGATGGCCCCGACATGGGCCTTTACGAAAGCATCTGCAAGCATAGCAAACGAGTCGATGGAATTTGGGGGTAAGTTGTGATTCCATTGGATAAAGATTTCCCAAACTTCTTTAGTAACACCGATTCGATTTCACATCTTCCAAGTCGTGTTCTTTAATAACGCATGTATAGGAGGTCACATGCTCGTTCGAGTCCGTGGTTCCGTTATATTTTGGAATGTCTGGCATACAAAACCTCTTAGGGATCGGCTTGGGTGCTGCACTCGGAGGAAAAGGATTTTGGATAAACTTCTTGGAATCCAGCCCCTTCAATATCGGGGGTGCTCCCAGGATTTGGTCGACCCTGGAATTGTATGTTTCCACCTTCTTGTAGTTGGACTCAATTTTCTTTTCACCTTATTCCACCCGCTTCGTTAATGCTTCAAGCATTCTCATTACTTCGGGACTGACTCCGGACTCAATATCACCCTCTCTCTCGGTGGTCTGCTCATTTCATCGGATGTTCTCCTGGGATAGTTCAGGCTCAACTCTGCTGGGGGCGTAGCTTTGATTTTGCAGTTGCGTTATTGCCGCCTTTTGAGCCTGTAACATTTTGAAGATTAATTGTAGGCTAACCCCATCACCTTCGCTTTCGGGCGGTTCTCGAGTCGTTGGTCGAGGTCCTCCGCGGACGCTATTTTTGGGATCAGTTAGCAGGTTGACGTCGATGGCCACCTGTGAGTTAGCATCGCCTAGATCGACAACTGGGACTCCGTTGGGAACAACAGGGGGCACCTCGTTGCTAGGCACCAGATTGTTATTTTTGCATGATAGCCAGACTTAGCGTCAATGTTCAAGTGGGCAGACTGATAGTTTGACATTTTCTAAAACTGACCTGAATTAAGACTTTAAAGAACAAGCGTAAAATAGGTGTGTTATGGAGATTTCTATCAAATCACCATTATTATCCCTAGCCCCACGGTGGGCGCCAAGCTGTTTACTCTTAAATCCAATAACAAAATTTTGTACGCAGTTTTAAGGATATGTGGATTGATTCAACACTGATAATCAAGAATGTTATATAAATGAGTTAAAAATGAAATGAATAACCAAACCAATCGTGATGTTACGGTCGAGCTCAAATTTGAGTTGAACAGTAGCTCTGCCCTCGATTGGACCGTTAACTTGAAGCCAATTGTGTATGAAGAACAACAATAAAATAAGAACTTTGCAGTAGCTAGAAAGCAGAAAAATGGACTTATATCTTGGTTTGCGTGTTACAATGTGTGTTATTGAATAAAAAACTTCCCGTTTATATAGTAGGAGAGTTTCATCCCTAGTACAATTCTAAAAAACGTAAAAATCCACCTTTCCCGTCAATTACTGATCCGCTACCGAGATTTGCATCGTGATATCCGGTTGACTGCGAATATCACAGCCCTCTGTTAGTCGTGTGCAACCGTTTGCCATATCTTCCGAGGTCTTGGAGGTCGTTATGTTAGAAGTGTTGTCTTATCAAGCCCGGTGGCAAGCACCCAATTCGGGCGCCATTTCGATTTCATATATTCATACTCTTACTTCATTGATTTACCGGGAAATCGGGGTGTGAGCTAACCCCGATTTCACTGGTATACGGTTAGCACTTTTCAGATTGTACAAGAAGGTCCAACAAAAAAAATTGGACCTAAAAATATACCCACTGCGGTGTTTCTGACATGGAAGTTCTAATTAAAATCCTTTAACAATGTAAATTGGAAATATGACCTCTTTGTAACTGAATACATATTGAACAATTCGGGCAAAGTTACGATTGAAACCTTGATATAGCACCGGGCCTTTCTCAGGGTTCATTACCGAAGAAATGACCAAACTGACAAAGGCGCAAAAAAGCCGAAAGAGGAAAAATTCCGAAGGAATGCCGTCTAAATCATCGAAAATATCTAAAGTCACCACTGCTTCCTCCAATTACAGTGAGCCATTCCCCGATTTTTCTCGGCCCACGCCGGAGGAATGCCGAACGGTAAGGGACGATCTCTTAGCCGTCCATGGTTTCCCCAGAGAATTTATCAAGTACCGCAAGCAAAGATCACTCAATCATGATAATAACATTGGAGATGAAGATGATAATATTAGTGGTACTGACTCTTGTAAAGAGAGTGTACTGGACGGTTTAATAAGCACCATTTTGTCTCAGAACACCACTGAAGCTAACTCTCAGAGGGCTTTTGCTTCCCTCAAATCCTCTTTTCCAACCTGGGAATCTGTAAGCTTTTCTCAAATTAAGTAACTCTTCCTCTGATTAAACCCCTTTTGAGGTGCTTTTCGTCTAATTTAGGTTTTTACGTTTATTACATGTTATGTTGGCTCAATGCATTTTACCTGTTTCATGTGACATTGCAAGTGTAGATACTGGCTGATTCATTATGCTTTTTATGTGGTGCTATACTTGTTAAGTCTGTACAATAATGATATTTACTGGTGAACTAAGTTCAGTGGCCTTTTCTGTACTATCGTTCTCAATAAGTTTAGTTTTCGGGCAGGGTTTTGGCCCCAGATGATCGTATAAAACTAAGAGTGTCCATGTATTCCTTGACTACTATGTAATATATTTATTCTGCAATGACGAAATGGATAAAGTGGGGTACTTCCGACCGGCTTTTTCATGCAACTTTATTTTCAAATGCTTAGGTTCTAGCTGCTGATGCAAAGCTTGTTGAAGATGCTATAAGATGTGGAGGTTTAGCACCAACCAAAACTTCTTGTATCAAGGGAATATTGAGTTTATTGTTTCAGAAAAAGGGAAATCTGTGCTTGGAGTACTTGAGAGAACTATCCATAGAGGAAATCAAAAAGGAACTCTCTTGTTTCAGAGGGATTGGCCCCAAAACGGTAACTTATGTTCAGTTTTGCTTGGATAATCTTGGACCGTGCTTAAGTCCAATATGAGTTGAGTTTTGCTTGGATAATCTTATGTTCAGTCCAATATAAACGGTAACTTATGTTCAGTTTTGCTTGGATAATCTTGGACCGTGCTTAAGTCCAATATGAGTTGAGTTTTGCTTGGATAATCTTATGTTCAGTCCAATATAAACGGTAACTTATGTTCAGTTTTGCTTGGATAATCTTGGACCGTGCTTAAGTCCAATATGAGTTGAGTTTTGCTTGGATAATCTTATGTTCAGTCCAATATAAACGGTAACTTATGTTCAGTTTTGCTTGGATAATCTTGGACCGTGCTTAAGTCCAATATGAGTTGAGTTTGGATTTGGATATTGATATGCTTATTTGTCAGCATCAGTAAGTGTTATTTTCGGTATTACTTGTCTCTTAGAGATGCAGCAAGATCCTATTGGCATATTAATTGAAAAACCATGCCTGGATTCAGATTTAAAAAAAATAACATTCACATTTCTTCCTTCATGTTGATAACTTGACAGCGGCACCTCTGTAAATAGAAAATAAGGACGCCGCTCATCTTTGTTATTAGCCCTTGTCAGAACTATAAAAACTTACTATGAGATTCTGATGTATTACAAGAAAATATATTTTTTTTGGGGAATTTTCATATTTTTAAGCTGTAAAAATTCCTTCATAGTGTATTCCTACACTATTTAAGATACCCCACTTCTGCTCTGTTCTATTCATGGTACCTCAGAAACTGCAATTGCTTCCAAGCTTTTCTGATGTCAATGCTTTGTCCACCCTCTACTGCATGTCTGGGTTGATTACCATGCTTTAAAGGATAGACATTTTTTTTCAGGGTGAGGGGTGGGTGTTGGGCTATCTTTTGGTTCCTTCAAGCAAAAAGAACTTTTCTTCTTGTCCCTGCTCAGAAGAGTAAATAAGTGGTAAAGAATTCTCGATCACTTCTTTTTCTTGCTAAATTTGTTTACAGTCCAAGAGTTGTAAAAAATATATATGTTTGTTTACAACCCACGTCCCATCCTACCATGAGGGACGAGAGTGATGTGTGCAGAGTGGGGTTGGAGTGCTATAAACTATCATGTCTTTGGTGAACTTCCACTTTCCTTCCATCCCTTATACCTTTCGAGCTGAGATCAAGCATAAAATTGCAAAGTTTACAGGAGTTCTTTCAGTTTGACATGAGAGATAGGCTCTGAACAACTATCTCCCTCTGCTCTTGGAAGTTGAAGTCAAAACCCCTTAGCAAGTCTTTTCATTGTTTGTAAATATCTGATGGAGTTCTTATAAAAGGAAAATGAATAATTAATATCTAGTGGAGTCTCCATTAGTCTTAGAGCTTCCTAGTGCTTAGAATAATTGTAGTGCTAGTATTACCAGTACCAAACCAGACATGACTTTACTTCTGTGTCTGAAGCGAAAACTTGAAATTTCAAAATTTTGGGGACATGCAAGAATTGCTCGCATTATGGATCCCGATTAAATTGTTTTTATGCTTATATGAGAAATGAAAAAGGAAAAAGAAAAAATAACATTGTAAGAAAGAGAATATGATTCTTACTCTATGAAAGGAAAATGCAAATTACATTGCAAGAATTCATGAGATCTTAAGAAAGAATTTATATAGTGCTACATATTATAATAGTTCAATAAGTCCAACTCTGTTTGATGGTATATCAAATATAGCATTCATTAACGAACATAGAGTTTTTTGCTAAAATTTGTTGCAAAGAGCAGCATTATTGAGCACGGTTGAGGGAGGAAAGAAGTGATGAAAAAAGAAATACTTGACCAAATGATTGGTGGAATAGTCAAGGTACGCGCAAGCTGGCCCGTATACCTCCTTTGTAAAAAGAGACAAAAAAAGAATACTTGACCAAATGACGGGGAATTAGAAGGAGAGCCAAGGAAGGACATGGGTAAAGAAGAAGAGCAAGAGGGAGAGGGAAGAGAAGAAGGGAACCTGAAGCAGCTGAGAGCAATGGCAAAACTTAGTGTTGATTTGGTTTCCGAGTCTTGTCACACGCACCCAATGCACGGAAAATATGTTTGTCTGAAATTGAGGACATAGATGTTGTTACCTTACTTTTAAAAAATAGCGGGTATGGGTGTGGAAAACAAATTAGACGGCCAATTAGAAAATGCTTCAGAGACGTGGCAAAGATTTATTCAAAGAGTCCATATCCTAAAAATGTCTGACTACCATATGACTTTAAAAATGTTGGTGGTGCTTATCAGTGATGGGGAAAAAATTGAAGTGTCCATTTGAAAGATGGCGTAAAAAAAAAAAGGCATATGCTAATTGTGGTATTTGCAAACTGAAAGATCTTATCGCCATCAACCTTTCTAATTGGCCTTTTACCAGCTGCTATGATTCTAACAGTATGCAATGGATGCAGGTGGCATGTGTCTTGATGTTCCATCTTCAGCGAGATGATTTTCCAGTGGACACACACGTGAGTTTCACTTTAAAGGACTTATTTCCTGTTCAAAGTATTTGCCTAACATTCAAAATTGACTACAGATTTTTCAGATTGCAAAGACTCTTCGTTGGGTACCCACTGCAGCTGATGTAAAAAAGACATATCTTCATCTGAATCGGCGAATTCCAGATGAACTAAAGTTTGACCTTAATTGTCTCATTTATACCCATGGTAAGGTCTGTAGAGAATGCTCTGGAAAAGGTTCTGATAAACCCAAAAAGGAACACTGTGACAAACTTTGCCCATTACTCCGCCAAAGTTCTAATGCAATATGAAACCAAATAATGAACTCTATGCATCTATTCGTGTACATGAGGTTTTTGCTTGCTTTTTTGTTCTCTTTCATGATCCCGGAACTCTATGCATCTATCCGTATACATGACGTTTTTGCATATTGTTTTTCTCGTGATCCCTTCACTTTTGGTGCTGCATTTGGGTCCTGTACACAAAGATTAAATAGGAAGGTAGTGGATTGAAAACAGGTCATTTCTATCTTTTTTCACTAACGATTTGTAATATATATGCTTAAATGCTTAATTATATCCTCTGGTCATTCTGCTTTTGTGGTGTTTTTCATTCCCTTATTGAGGAATAACTCTTTTTGTAAATTGACTGAGAAGAATGAAATGGGGCTTGAGGTGATTGGTGATAAGCACCAAAGAGAAATGTGGTATTACAACACATTCCATTAGGCTTCTGAAATGGCAAAAAAGATCCAAATATGTGGTCCATTGACCCAACTTGGGTAGATGGAAACAAAAAAACTTTAGCTGGCTAATGCTAATACATGCCAATGACTTGCTTTAGCTGTAAATCTATTTTTCTAGGCGCTGGATACTAATTTATTATGCACAAACCAGATATGCTCAGATCTAATTGGTGACTTTGATTGAAAGATTTGCTTCTCTCATTATCCACTTCTGAATTTATTTTATTTTGCTTGTAATCAAGAAGTAATTTCATATGCTTTTGACAAGAAGTAATAACCATATTTCAGTAGAAATTTAAATTTAATTCTCAATCTTAATTAGGATGGGAGTTTAGATGAAAACCATCATGCAGCTTACCACCTGTGTGCTGGTTTCTTTTTTGAGGATGTGGTCCACATCTTGTACGAGTCTATAAAAATGTCGATTATCAAGTTAGCTACCTTCTGGTGCAAGTTTTGTGCTGCTAAGTTACCTTAAGAGGTGATATTTCTGAGTGAAGCACAGATTTCCTTTGCGAGATTAACTATTGACGTGCCCGGGAAAAAAAACAGAAAGTATGAACTAATGGCATGTACTGGAAATAAAGATAGAGTGGAAAAAGTCCTAATTGAGTAATGCACTAGGGCTCCTTGTTCTGACTTTATGTGAACCTTTTCATTATATAATGATTTAGTTGGATATAATGTTGGATATGCATGACTGTGACATCTTCTTTTGGTGGTTCTACTATAATATATAGTGCATCTCCTATAAATCTAGCATTCCAAAACATTTGGCATGCCGGGAACTTTTCAGTCCAATGGATAAGGCAGTGTACCAAAAATCTACCAACTATAATCTCCTTTCAACCGGAAGGAATGGAACAGATATTATCTGTTGCAACACTACTGTTTCAGATAAAAAGCTTAGAATATTTGGCTTTGAGTTAAATCCTTGTTTGAAGGATAGCATTTATTCAAGATCTGAAAGACACGAGAGTGTAGGCTCCTCAGAAACATTTATGGATGAACGACCAGAGGAAAAAACTTGCATCTGTATGAATTCCTCTGGTATAGTTCTTCCCAACCCAAACGAGAACCTCCGAAACTTGAGTGTCTCAGCTGTGATGGAGCTTAAATATGAGTGCCACTTCTGTTTGAAAAAGTTTTCAAACTCACGGGCACTGGGAGGTCACCAAAATGCCCATAGAAGAGAGAGGCTGAAGAAGAAAAGGATGGATCTTGAAGCAAAAAGGGCTAGTAGCTCCATATTCTACCTTAATGCTTTAGTTAGAAACAATGGAGTTATGTACCCTTACTCTTCTTATGTTCCCGCCATTGTTTACGGAAGTTCACTTACCAATTTCAGCTCTGTATATCACTGTCAGAACAGCACTCATTCCCCATATTTTACTGTTGCTAGTTCTCCAGGTGAACTATACTTGCAGAATAACTCTTTAACCGCGATTCAGGGTGGTGAGTCTAGAGGGAGAGATCCCTTGTCATCGTGCCCTCTACTTCCTGAGCGTTAAGTAGTTTGCTTGAAAGTTGCTGTCATATAAAAGTGGTATGCTAATATCCCTGTAAAGAATTTATGCTCATGTTTTTTCTTATTTTGAGTATATACTGTTTTGGATTTAATATATTCTTAATTACTACTCTATGTTTACGGTTCGGGACCACCGCTAAAATAAAAAGTCATCCATCTTACTTGTCGAACTTTCCTTTTACGAATTTTTAAATTAAAAGAATGCGAGTTGGCTTTAATAGAAAAAGGAGCAGCTAGCACTATGGTTAACATAATACTTCGGTTGGAAATTTACGTGGCTTAAATATGTAGCTGTATTAGTTTAGGTCTTGCCTCAGAATGACCTAATCCAAGTTTTTTGACCTAAATTATGTAAGTACTTTGATTCAGTACGAGCAGCTTGTGTCATACTAATTCGAGAACAACTAATTGTAGTTATATTTATATTTAATTTTGAGGCGTATGCTAAGGTGTGTTACTAATCATGAGACGATAGGTTATAAGGTATGAAGCATAAGTTGTAAAAAAGAAATGACATTTTTATTATTTAAAGGTGCACAGTAATAATATATCTACATGAAATATACTACTAATGCACCAAATTAGAATTATAGAGCAAAAATATATCTTATAAGTCATAGTCAAATAGTATAAAAAATGTCACTATGATGTATTATATAGAAAATTCGAGGCACAACAATTGTGTATTACTATTAGCATGTCTAGTTAACGAACAAGATATTCGATAATTAGCTCATAATAGTCATAAGACCTTACATATTGATTTTGGGGGACTTTACATAACTGTCACATTTTAAAATATTAGCATGAAATTCAACAGGCTGAGCCCCTTAAACTTGTCTATTTTTTCCATTTAGGCACTTGAACTAAAAGGTAAACCTATTAACTCAAATTATATTGTATCAATTGAACACACTTTTTGCAGCAAGCCAAAATACTTCATGCGTAAGGGTTAAACGCTGCTGACGTGGCAGTGTTACGAATGAGAAAATGACACATCAACAAAACATACCCTTTTCTTCTACTTCATTAAACGCCAATTCCCACCTGAAAATACCATGCCAACGCCACCAGCAATAAACCAGCCTATTTTTTGATTAAACAACTACCCCATTGCAATCCAACTTCATCTCTACAATGTACTCTATTTCAGATTGTTTTATACATATTACCTTGTTATTTTAAGCTTAATTTCCAACAGAATTCTATAACATAAATTTCGGTAAAATGAGATCTATGAATCTTGTTGATTCATGGGATCAAACTTGTTCAACTTTTACTCATGCCATACCCAATAAAACCTTCAAAGGATTCATGAATAGGTGTGTCTACGGCTATAGAAGTGGGTTATCTGAAAGAAATGAGATTTATATATGTGAGGAAGATTGAAGAAGGTAGCCACTAGTGGTTTGAATTTCGCCAGCTAGGGTTGCAGTGGTGGTTTTAGGAAGAAGTGAGGAGACGGTATCGACAGTGACGGTGGGCGTAACGGCAGCGGCAGTGGCCCATGAATCGTCCTCCTTCCATTAATTTGATGTTCTATTGAATCACATAACCGGAAGGAACCAAAAAATTGGTTAAAATAATTAGCACCCTTCTTCTTTGGTGGCTGTATCGAGTGTCATTGCTTCTTAATCACAGATTTTTTCCACCTATATAATTTAGACTTCTATGGTCGCATCGCTCGATTCTTAATGTCCCGAGACGAAGAACTAAAGTTGTGGGTAAGGAAGAAGAAGTCACAAATTTAAAAACAAAATGTACTGGAGGTAATGGATGGTTTTTGAGTTAATTAGAAAGAAAGAACAATTTGCAGGTGCCTAGGTATTTTTGTTTTCATGTATGAAGTTAATTAGCTTTATTAATGCAATTTTGATTAAAGCGTGTGAGAAAAATTTATATGATGAAGAGGAGAAGTAACTGTGGAACAAAAGAAAAAAAGCTAAAATAATTTAATGGAACTTCCATTTTTTTTTAGGCGGTGGAGGAAGTGGAGATGGTGGTAGCAAATTAAGGTTGAAGGAGACAAAAGAAAAAAATATATATTAAAAAAAGGTTAGGAGATGGTGAAGAGGAGAGTGTATTACACCTTTTAATTTGAGTGTCCAATAGGTACACCTTTTAATTTGAGTGTCTAAATGGACAAGTTTAAGGGGCTAGAGAGGTATTGAGCCAATTCAATATTACATGTACGGCAGGAAAATATTTATATTTGTAACATATAAATCTATTAAAATAAGAATATTAATTATTAATCCCTAAACATAAGTAATTTAAATAGAAAATTAATAATTATTTGTACAAAAATTATGTCTTTTTTTTTCTCTTTATTGATTAGCTTTCCTTCATTTTTTTCAGTCTTCTTAGTTTTTTTTTTCCTGCTGAAGCCAATATATTTTTCAAATTTGTTCCATTCTTTTTGTTTTTAATTATCTTTCTTAAGTTTTTCTCTTACTTCTTTCTCCCTTTCTTAACATAAAGATCTTACTTCGATAATAATATACTTTAATATATACAATACGTATATAAAAATATACTTTGAATTAACACATATAAAATATACAAAACATATACATAAAAAATGAATCTTCAATTAAGATGACACTTAGACATGTGAAATATACATAAAAAAATATATCTTATATTTAATTAAGATTGTATATAAATATACAAAAAACTATATATATATATATATATATATATATATATATATATATATATATAGTGGCACTTGACATATAAAATATATTTGAAATATACATTAAAAATACTTCTTAAAATAAGATGACACTTCACAAATAAATATACAAAAATTATATACATAAATACATTTTGAATTAAAGTGATACTTGATATACAGAGTATAAAAGATGTATAAATCAATACATCTTGATTTATGTGGCATTCAGATATGCATCAGATTTTAAAAAAATGGAGTGAAGAATATGAATGTTGTAAAGGGAGAATGGATATGGACAAAAAAAGTACTTCCCGTGATTAGTGAGTCAGTGAACTTATTAGATTTTATAATGTGTTATTAATAAAAAAAATACTCTTTATAAAATAAATAATAAATAATAATATTTTTTATAAATAATAATTAAAAAAGGATCAAACGTGTAAAAAAACTCTTGATTTGATCAAGATTACTCAAAAAGGCATAGGATGATCCACAATTTATAATGGTGAGGACTCTGAGGAGTCATAGGAGGTTGAATCTCACATAAATTATTACTCCCCCTTGTCATGTTATCCGTCGTGCTTTTCTCTTAAATAGGAAATATTTTTAATTATTTTACTTTTATTTATGTCTTAAGATATAATTTATTTTTATTTATTATTTACTCATAATTAAAATATTTATGGTGTTCAAGAACTATTAATGTTAAAGATAAAATAAAATATAATAATTAATTTACTCTTAAATTTTTAAAATAACAAAATAATTTGAGACAATATTTTTAGAACCACGACACAATAAGGAGTAGGTTAGACAAGAAAGGGAACAAAATGAATGTGATATGGCGGCTTGTGATTGGGCTCTCCAACGAAGCGATGCTGACATGGATTTTGAACACATCACAACAGATTTGATCCCTAATCCAAGATCTACTGCACTTTCAACCCCCTTGGATACCCATCTTCTTCTCCAATTTTCCCTCCATTAATTTTCGTATCTCATCTCAAAAGAGAAGCATCAATTATGTTTCGACCAGCGGTGGCAATATGGATTCTTCTCTATCTTCTCATCTCTCCCTCCATATTTATCATCTGTTTGTCAGAGCAACACTCAACCAATCTTATGGCAGCTAAAAGGAAGCGTATGAGCGATAGAGTTCGCGAAATGTAAGCCTAAACTTGTTCCAATCGCCTATCTTTAATTAATATCAAATAAAGACGTGATTTCCTATACAAAACTTGAAATGAATATATTATCTGAAGTTTAATGCAAATTACACATGAAGTTGCTATTATATGCTCGTTTTCATATTCCATTGTCATTTACGAGCATACAAGAGGGGAGGAAAGTACAATTAACATAATTTGCTTGTTAAAATGCTACGTTAATAAATAATGTTTTCTGGTATGGCAGGTTTTACCATGCTTATGATAACTACATGATGTATGCTTTTCCGGTGAGACAAACCTCTGCATTTACTTTTCCTATTTGACATTCCATCTGCAACTATTTGAATAAGCTTCCAGATAATATCAATTCAAGTTGCTTTTTTTTTTTTGGCTGTCTAATTTTGATGCAGCATGATGAGCTGAAACCTCTGACCAAAACCTACACAGATTCTCTAAGTGAACTTGGAAATTTGAGGGTAGGACTATGTCTTTAATTTTACGTCACTCAAAGTATTCTCATTGAAGAAATCAAGCCTTATTTATTACTAATTGTATAAAATGGTTTTACCATGTGTCGCCATATTTAGCTTGAACATCTGCCACAGCAGTACAATGGGTCTGCTCTTACACTAATTGAATCACTCTCCAGGTGGGTTACACTTGTTGTTCTTCTTGAAATTCAGAACCAATTATGTTCTATCATTTTTATTTTGCACCATTTTCCAGTCTCGCAATCTTGGGTAACTACACTGAGTTTGAAAAGGCTATTCTTTGGTTATCCGAGAATCTATCATTTGATGTTGACGCAAGGATAAATCTGTTTGAGGTAATACATACATTGTAACATTTACATTTCTTTGTATGGTCTAATTGGGTGATTCTGCTTGCCTTGTGTATCTTCAATTTTTTCTCGCAATTAATACTTTTGATAATCACGTTTAAGTAGTATTTCCAAGCACTGAATCAAGGAGGATATATGCTTTGGGTCACGTTTTATTCAAATCACTTAATAATTTTTCTCTTTTCCTGATCACCAATTGTAGTGCAACATAAGAGTTCTTGGAGGACTTGTTTCTGCTCATATTCTTGCCACTGATTCTACGAACAGGTTGGTTCAAGGAACTTATAAGAATCAACTCCTTGACCTGGCTGAGGATTTGGCACGACGCTTTCTACCTGCTTTCAATACTCCAACCGGATTACCTTATGCTTGGATTAACTTAAAGGTGCATATCATCAATTTTACTGCTTTCTTGTTTGGTAAGTCTTATCACAATGTATGCAAGAGATACTAGGTACTTCTGGACAACAGAAATAGACAGCAAGGAAATGCTTGATGGAAATAAATCAGTTGAAGAGACATTCCAGTTAGTCTATGCTTTTACTTGAAGGTCAAGAGATAACCCTGTGGACTACCATTTTAGCGAGACATTCTTTATTATGACAGCTGTCTTACCAAGGAAGGAAATAATAGTACAAAAATATACCCTTCAATTATCAAGTTTGGCATCTTGACCACGTACAATTATGAGCATAATGAAGGCGACCATTAGCGGGGATAAAAAGGCAACCTTTTCTATGAATTTACTGTTACCCAAGTTATTGTGGAGTCACTTAATTTTATAAGTTCTTGATTGGGATAATTAATTTCAAAATGTGTTTGCTTATACTGAAACTCAACTTTTTTATTTATTATCACGTCCTGATCAGCTACAGTTTGGTTCCTGCCGAATGTCAGTGGCGTTTGAAACTCTCAAAGTTATAATTTTCATGATAAAAACTCCCTTTACCGCAATCTCTGGTCCAACTTTAGACCAGATCATCTGATCCAAATGTGCTTGGGATTATCCTGATATCGGTATCTTTGCTGGGCTGAGAAGCACGTAAAACTGTTCAAGTTTTAGGATTCAGCAGGAAACCAGCCCATTTGCTTGGCGGACCATTTCCGCCATTGACTTGTGTCCTGCATAATGCCGTCGATATTTGATATAAGAAATACTACAAATATGCAACCAACTTTTGATTTTCTTTTTCCCTTGGCCTGTTAATACGTGGTACTGTGACAGAAATATGAGAAAATCAGATTCTGTAGAATCATGGAAATATTTTGTTGCACCTGAGTTCGTCTTAGAATGCTTTTAAAGATTTTCAAAACCTCACGAGCCATTGATTAGTCCATGACTTGCACTACTGGTATGCCACATCAGTTATTGCATAGCAACTAGAACTCGTTCTTAGAAGAATTATGAGGGTGATGTGATTGCATAGCAACTAGAACTCGTTCTTAGAAGAATTATGAGGGTGATGTGATGCACTTGTATCTGTGAAAGATAAATTTATGACACGGTAAATGCAACATGTGACAGCATGGTGTAATGGCAGATGAGACAACTGAAACAAGCACATCTGGATGTGGTAAATTACTTCTTCCTTCCTACATTACCTCTTTATCTCTTTCCCTGAACTTTGATAGCTGCCATCAAATAGATTTCACCGGCCTCCAATTATAACATTTTTGGGTTATATTTCCATTTTAATAGGTTCTCTAATCCTTGAAATGGGTACATTATCACGTTTAACCGGTGATCCGAGATTTGAGATGGCAGCTTTGCGTGCTCTTCGTAAGTTGTGGAGCATGCGGAGTTCTCTAAATCTTCTTGGCACTACACTGGATGTAGCAACTGGAAACTGGATCGAATATTCTTCTGGAATAGGAGCTGGTATGATTCTGTAGTATAGCACCTTTTAGGAGAATTCTCCACCGCTGTTCTCAAATTTGTCTCGTACACTTTTTGTAAATGTCTTCTGATTCCATTGTTCTCCTTTGCGTAGCTAAATAATGTCCCCACCCTTCCTTGTTTTATCTATTTCTCAGAGCAACATGTAGTCTCTTGATATTTCATTACTTTTTTGCTGTCTTTTAGGTGTGGATTCATTCTATGAATATCTGATGAAAGCCTATGTTCTATTTGGAAGAGATGAATTTTGGAAGATGTTTCAATCTGCTTACATTGCTGTGCAGAAATACTTCAGGCATGGCCCATGGTACTGTAATCACACCTTGTCTGGAAAATTTGGATTCTTTGTTTTCGTTTGTATTGCATCATATATCAGTTGATCTGATTGTTGGTTCATCAGCCTGGGTAGTTCTCAAATTCAGCAGTCAGACCAAGATCACAACATTTAATTTTGTGCAGGTATCATGAAGCTGACATGAGAACGGGAAAAGCAACATACTGGCAGCTCACAAGTCTTCAAGCATTCTGGCCCGGATTGCAAGTAAGAAGGAAATCTGTAGCTTATAAATTCATAGGAAAAAAGGGCAGCCCGGTGCACAAAGAATCCCGCGTTCACGCAGGGTCCGGGAAGGGCCGCATCCCAAGGGGTGTGATGTAAACACCCTACCCTAATGCAAGCATTAGTGACTGCTTCCACGGCTCGAACCCGTGACCTATAGGTCACACGGAGACAACTTTACTGTTGCTCAAAGGCTCCCCTTCTAAAAATTTGTAGGAAAACTTATGTAAATCTTTGTTGTAAATAGGACATATAGTCCATGTCTGCACATCTGTCCTCTTTACTAAACTACTTGTTTCTTATGTATGCAAAAGAATAACTCTAAGTTGAAAACTGGAAATGATAACCAACATGATATCTTTGGTCTCAGGTTCAAGTTGGGGATATCGAGGCAGCTAATTCATCACATCGCGAATTTTTCAAGGTGTGGAAGAAATATGGAGTTCTTCCTGAGAGGTAAGATATATCTCCTCCATTCTTTCCTTTGTTCTCTTAAGTCCTTTTTCCTGCTTCTGCCTCTGCTTTCCTTGCGATAAGCTAGCTCTAGCATAATTGGTTTTACTTGTGATGGTTGTTTTCCTTATAGGAACCTTTTCACTAATTTAGGTATCTGCTGGACCATCAGCTGTTGCATCCTACTGAAAAATACTACCCTTTACGCCCTGAATTGGCAGAGTCCACATTTTACTTATACCAAGCAACCAAAGGTGTATGACTCTTCTTTTTGCCTAGTCATACTTTTGGTTTCTTCAAAATAGCCATTTTTTTTACTTCTAAAATTTGTGAAAAGGACAGTATTTTCTCAAACTTTCAGTAATACAGTATCTTTTCTCTTAACAGATCCATGGTACATGGAAGTGGGTGAATCAATAATAAATTCTCTGAATGCATACACAAGAGTTAAAGGCGGCTTTGCCAGCATTAGGGACGTGACTACAATGCAATTAGAAGACCATCAGCATAGTTTCTTCCTGGCAGAAACGTAAGACTTTTGTATCTTCATTTTATTTGCATAACACATACAGTGTGGAATCAAGTCTCCCTCCGATTGTGATGATCGTCCATGCAATTATGGTTGCATAATTTTCTTCTGATTTCTGCAGGTGCAAGTATTTGTATTTACTTTTTGACGATTCGTTTCTCCTTAATCAAAATTACATATTTACAACTGAGGGTCATCCCCTGCCTGTTAGACGCAGTTGGCATGAGAGGCTTCCTGAGGCTTATAATCTAAGTAATGGAAGTTCTGTCGAGGTATAATTTCCTTTCCATTAACAATTGTCATTGGTCTGTGTTGTCTAGTTTTATAAGTAAATTTGTTTCTTCTTCTTCTTCTTCTTCTTCTTCTTCTGCTTTTTCTTTCCATCCGCATTTCCTTCATTCCAATGCCAATGGAGGGTGCATCGTGAGTCAGTCCTTGGAGAGAAATAATCATATCTGCTGCATCATATCACAAACTTGCACATCTTAATGCCGACCCTTCAGTGTTCATATATCCTGCTGTATTCGCATCTTTGTAATATTCCCTTTTAGTAGAAAACAAACAGAACTTCTAGTACTTTTACTTATATTTTGTATAATATTGGCATGAGATGAGTTTAAATGAAGAAATATGGCCAGTGAGGATTCATACAACCAACCCTGGCTTGTTTGGGACTGAGGCATTACAAGAATTGCTGTTGCTCCTAAAGTATAACCTAGAGGTGGAAAACGAGTGAAGATTCGATAAACCGTCCTATGACAATCAGTGAAGACTCGATAAACTGTCCTATGACAATCACATAAGACAATACTTTCTAAACATTATTTGGCCGTCTCAACCTAGACGAGAAATATGATGGTAACCAATGGTGGTCAATTGGTAACCATTAGAGTTTATAGGTGGTTGACTGGTAGTTGCCAGGCCCATGGGTTACCCATTTTTAAAGAATTTTTCATGTGTTTTCCTCAGACGAGTTCTATAGGGGAAAAGAAGGAAATAAATTATGGCTCCAAATTGCTGGCAAAATGATTAGTTATAACTCTGGGTTAATTGGGTCAACTGATGAAATAGGTTTTTACCTATATTCTCATGGACTGACAAAGTCTCGCTTTACTACTTGTACATTTATGAGATACATTTAAAGAAAATAGAATCGTGATTTTTATCAAGTAGCAGAACATTGCTTGATAACTAACAAAAGACTTGGTCCGCTTGTTCTTGTCAAGTTGACGAGTGTGTCTACCTTTGTCTTTCCCCTTGTTTTTGGTCTGTTCACAAGTTCTTGCTTAGTTGATTGCACAACTCTTGCCTTTTACACTAGTAAAAGCAGATAAACATGAGCTCAAAGAATGATGATATATTTAACTTGTGTAGAATGGAGAGCAGATAAAACGAACCAGTGCCATGTCACTTCGAGTTTGTCCAGCTGCTATGATTCACCATGAATCAAATCAAGGGCGACTTGAAAGTGCTTGCCACATCCCTGACACTCGCGCTGATCATAGATGTTTAAGTGATGATGATTGTGGTCTTGATGCCAACACCTGTAGACGGAGGTCATGCAGTATGGCTGGATACTGTGGTCTCTGGTCGTACATATAAAAGGGTGTATATCTTCAAATTCTTTTGAAACAGTCAAGGTACACAGGTTATAGGGAAATCATTCAATTTTGTATTCTATATCTTAGAGTCAATAGGTATACTAAGAGCATTCTCATGAGACATAGGTCAAGATGAAAATGTAACAGACACTCAAAAAGCTGTCACATGAATTCTGTTGATATGCTTAAAAGCATTAAGAGCGTGCCAGAATGAAGTTATTAAAAAGATAAGCGTTTTGCTGCCACAAGAATTATAATATTGTTTTGTAATGCCTATGTAGCATGTTTTATATTAGCAGTTCGAGCGTGAAAACAAGGAAGAGAAAGCAAGAGCTAGATGTTTGTTATTTATCTTTCACCTTGTTCTTGGAATCCAGGTGGAATATTTTGAGAAATTTCTGCAGTATCTAACATCCGTTCTAGTTGTGTGTGGAGCTTTGTTCAATTTAATTCTGCCATTGTTCTAATTGGTCTACTCGTGGATCCTTATCGTTTTTAGAGGTATTAACTTCTTGTTGTCAGTCACTCTCGGAGACATCTTGAAGTTCAAGATATGAACTCCTCTAGGAAAGTTCCATGCATTTGTTTGGGGATGTTAATAGTCCTCACTCTTAGTTGGCCTTTGGACATAAGAATGGTAAAATTTCAAAAAGAAGTGAAAAAAAATTTCATCTGAAAATGGTATTTGGACATAAATATAATTTGGGTTGTTTTTTAAGTTTTGTGAGTGATCTGAGTGTAAATTTGAAAAATAATATTTTGGAGTTTTTCAAATTTTCGAAAAGTTTTCAAAATTCAACTTCAAGTGAAAATTGGAAATTTATTGTCAAACACTGATTTAAAAAAAAGTAATTTTTTTTTTTTGAAAAAAGTTTAAAAAATTCTTATGTCCAAACAAGCTCTTAGTTGAAAATATTGAGGGGCACTCTCACTCTCACTCCCCTCCAATAAAAATACGGGGCATTTGTATCTATACCTAGTTTATGGGTCACTTTTTAACTTATGGACCTTTGCAAACAAAATTGCTATCGTATTCATTTTTCAAGTAACTTCAGACATACATGTTGAAGTAGCAAAAATTTACGTCTGAAGTTTGAATTTCATAATGTTTTTCTGAAGTATAGTCTTATCAAAGAAAAATTCAGATATTTTTGCCTAAAGTTTGGCCTGACTTGCAAAGGCAATCACGCAAACTTCAGTTAATAGTGCAATGACAAACTTCAATTCAATAAAACTACAACATGCTTTGCTGAAGTTTTTGTTTTGTAATTGTTAAACTTCAGCATTCTAGGAGTTGAAGTTTGTTTTGTAATTACTAAACTTCAGCATTGTAGAAGTTAAAGGTTGTTTTGTATTTGCTGAATTTCAGTATTGCAGGAGCTCAAGTTTTTATTTATATTTGCTGAACTTTGATATTCTTAGAACTGAAATTCTGTTTTGTCCTTCTTTGAAGTTAGATAACTTTTAAAATATAGCCAAATTCAGGATTTTATCAATCTTGAGCATAATTAACCAAATTCTAGTACAATTTTTACTGATAGTACCCCTAAGATGACAGGCAGGCCCAATCTTGTAAACAGTGGGCTGATATCCACGATCTACTATCTTAACAGCTGGATTCCAAAGAACTATGATGGGAAAGAGAAATGACAAGGTTGTACGGACCCCATGGCAGCTGACACTTCTATCTTTTTTGTTTCTCTTTTGGGGATAAAGAGCAGGTCAATTCGGCTCTCGAATTTCAATGCCACGACCCAAGTTATTAGGCCCCGTCGTCCTTTTCCTTGATCTCTCTGTTGTCCATACGTGTATTGAAGGCCCAAAAGTACGGCCCCATAATGTGACGAAGAGATCTTTTTTGTATGAGAATTTTTTATTTTTATATACTATTTGCAATCATGTTATAAAAATATTTATGTTTTGGTATTTATCCGTTCTAAACATATTTTACCTATAAAATATATACAATTCACCTTAAAATAGGGGCGGAGCTATAACACGACTTACGCTTTTGTCTCAACTATATATTTGTTTTAAGAAATTCACTGAATATGTATAATTTCTTAATTTAGAACCCAGTAACTTAAACAAATTAGATTCCTGAACTCATAAACTTCAAATCCTGACTTCGCATCTGCCTTAAAAGGCTCCAAAATCTGCTATTTGTGTCTACAATCAAGGGTTTGAGTTACACTTTTTTTTTTCCTCCTCTTCTCTTTCTTAGTTTTCTTCCACCCTATTTTTCTCCACCCTTTGAATAAATATCAATAAGTTACGTAAGTGATTGATGCAGAGGTTTTACTGCTAGTCTGCTACTTTATCCTTCGAAGGGTGAGAATTAATAAGTGTACCTCAATGAATTGCACTATGAAATTAATAAGCTTCTGTTTTTGCATCTCTTCACAATAATAACTTGTAATGAGAAAACTAATGTCGTATCCCTGAAACATATTGCGCCCAGCAGAATTCAGATGACTAAAAGTTGGTCAAGAAACAAGTTATTTTCCTTTTTTATAAAGAAACAAATCATTCGCATACACCTAAAAAGGTTCATTCAACCATTTGTGAAACATGTCAAATATTGAGTAGGGAACCAAAATAATATTTTTTTGGATCGGAAGAACAAAAATAAGGGTAAAAAAAAAAGACAGAAGTATATAAGTTATGCCGGTTAGAGAGGAGTTATTCATGTATTAAAATTAGGATAACTTTATACATTATTTGATTAAAAGAAGAAAAAATATAATCTCCATGTAGAAGCTAGCATAAGTTATACAATGTTTGGTTGTTATTTCTTTCTCGATCCAAAGACGACGGCCCGTTATCAAAAGACACGTTAAATAAATGTTACTGTTACTACTGATCATGATTGGACGGTCTTCATTACTGATTTGTTGATGGTAGTGAGTAGGCAGCAAAGCTGGCCGTAATTAAAATGTTTTCTCGTCGAGTCTTTTGGTACTGTTGGGTAATGTAGTTTTTTTTCGGGGTCAAAAGTGTTTTTTTGGTTAAAATTACTTTTGGCCAAAAATTAAGGTATTTGGCCAAACTTTTGTAAGGAAAAAAAGTACTTTTGGGGAGAAGCAAAATCAGTTTTGAAGAAACAGAAAAATGTAACTTCTTTCCAAAAGTACTTTTGAGAAAAATACACTTAGAAGTAGTTTTCAAATGCTTGGTCAAATACTAATTACTGCTCAAAAGTGCTTTTCAAATTAATTAGGCAAACACAAACTGCTTCTCACCAAAAATACTTTTTTAAGAAGTACTTTTGAGAAAAGCACTTATTAAAATAAGTTGATTTTAAAAGCTTGGCCAAACGGGTTATAATACATTATCCCTTTTAGTAACTTATATTTTTTATTTTTTTATTTTATTACTCAATCATATTGCTAGAATCATAATATTTATTTGATTTATAATAATTGTGTATTCATGAATATGGGGTACACGCGCAAAACGCGTATCCATAATAACTAGTACATGAATACACATCAAGACTAAACAAAGTCGAAGATATTTTCAAAAAATCCAATTCGCCAATGAAAATGTGCTCAGATAAAACAATTTCTCTTGTTTTTTTATTCACAAAGGAAAATAGAATTTCAACTTTTTGAAAATGTTTCATTGCTACTAGTTGAAAGTGAAACTTTTAGGATCCGTTTGTCTATAAATTTTGTAACAGAAAATTTGAGTTTTATTTGACAAATACATGTTAGATTATAGATTTTGTCTACATTTTGATAAAATCTTAAATTCCAAATTTTAAATTTGTGCCAAAATATCACTATTACATTTTATAAAAATTGCCCTTTTTATATTTTATAAAAGAGCTCATCATTTATTATTTTGTAACAAGGTTGATTCGTCTTTTCGGTCATCTAATAGTATATCATATTGTTTATTATAAAAATAATATTTTGGACCAAATTTATTTATGTTTAGGACTATGATTTGCGGTAATATAATGAATGTTATTGATAATGATAATGTTGGGTATTTGTGATAGTTTTTAGAACTTGTGGTATAAGTCTGTTTCATGTTCTTCTAAAATAAATTTTGAAAACAGATGTTCAAACACGTTTTCATCTTCAACCAAACTTTACCCTAATTTTTCAAAACAAATTTGAAAATATTTAACCAAACGTTAGCTAAAAAGTAGAGAAACACATGTTTTCTCATATATGGCGGTACAGTCACATGAAGAAGGTGGGATGTGGGAGCATTTAATTGCATTGAAACGAAAACACATAATTCTCATATTTCTTAAAGTAGCTTTTGTTTTCAACAAGTGTTAAATTTTGTTTTTTATAAATTCAGCCAAATATTATTAGAGAATAAACTTTAGTTTTAGCAAAAATTTGAAAAATACCTTAGAAGTGTTTTTATTTAAATGACTAATTAATAGGGCAAAGAATATGATTATGACAGCCAGAAGAAAGAAAAAGAGCAAATATATATGATAAGAGTAGACGCAAAAGAAGAAAGTAAAGCATTAATGTGATAGAAACTGTAGAATTGTTGTAGCTCGAAATTCTAAACCAATAGTATACTTAAACAGCTGTACTACTGGTGCACCATTAAACAGAAGCGAGTAGAGCTAAGAAGATTATTACTAACGAGGGTCCCAAAATATGGTAAGAAAGAAATAAAAATGAACAGATCTGCTACTACTACTACTACTATAAAAGAGCACACAACCAGTGGTAGTCCTTATAGTTGGAGCTTGGGTGCTGTTCTTAGGAGTGTGTGGACAGAGTAACAAAACTAGTCAGATCATGGCGGTGGCGATTCGTTTGGTTTTTGTAGTAATGGCTCTTTTAGTACTTCTCTTTTTGGGTGTTAAGGCCGAGGTAAATAGTCTTCTTCCACCATAGTTATCGTAGAGAAGTGGTCTTATGTCTCTACATATATTTATAATTTGACTGACTGTATTATATTCCATGCATGCAGGTTTCTTTAACTGATCTCAAGGTTGAAGAAGATAAATCACAACATTTTGGCCTCAGCCAGGCATTTCGTGTATGTGCATCTTCTTTTTTTTTTTAGTACTGTTGGGCTAAACTAGACCATAGATCTCGGGCATACCTTTAATTTAAGAGTATTTTCATAGTACTTTATATTTAGCTTCCCAAATTTGAGGTCTATCGATTTTCATTTTCAGGTTTTCACCAGAGGCACAAGTAGGCGACTAGTTCAAGGCGTAGGTGAGTCATAAAATGCTTACTGATTTTGCTTTCTTTAATTTTAGTATGAGTTTGTGTACCTACTTAGAATCTTCCTTTGAGGTTGTCATTCTTTTGGTTAACAATAAGGCTCTGGATTTCAATTTTCTCGACATAAGGGACTATAAATACACCATTTATTGAATGACTTAATTAACTTAACTATGTCACGGTTTTTTAAGCTTCTTAATTTAACAAGAATACTAACATACCTGCATTTTTACAATTGAGATTGCGGTGTTTCAACAAGTTTTGGTGGTTAGTAAGATCGATGTAGTAAACCATTTTCCACAAAGATCACGTTTCATCCCGTGGTTCAACTGAAATAAATGCACCTCTGATGATCTACTTGACCAGGGTATATCCCTCCACTTCATAATAAGTGACCAGCTTTCTTTTTTAGTTCAAAATAGTGTCCAGTTATATAATCTAAAAAGAATTTAATTTATTTTTACAAAATAATCCCTATGTATATATTGCTAAAAAGTTTTCTTACTCACATTAAATGTTAAATTAGGAATAGTTTAGTCATAGTAAATATTTTTATATTTTGTATAAAATTTATTAATTAGCGTGTTAAAAGCAAATTGTTCACTCATTGTAAATCGGGAATTAATTGAATGTCACATTAATTGAACTGCAAGTGAAAAAATTAATTTCACCACATGATGACTCCGCAAGTAACAACAGTAATGAGTGCGACTAGTCAAGTCATTGCTCTCTCGGTTTAATCAAATAACCTTTTAATTGTACACCTCCCTTTTTAATTTTTGGATGTCTTTTGTACACATTTCATTTTAAATGGAGTAACTTAATTTTTCTTGTTTCTCCGAACTTTTATTTAAGATTTACAAGTGTAAAAACTAGGTTGTTTCCATTACCGAAATAAGTTAGAACATCCAAGGGGGACATGATCTGCACTAACTAGGCTTTATTCTGTGGCTACGATAATTATGTCATGTCAATGTGGTGGACTAAGTAGGCATTTGTACATTAGAATTGTAAAATTTCGAAAAAATAAATTTTCAAGTAAACATATTATTTGAAAATTAGAGTTGTGTTTGGAAATAAATATAATTGGGTTGTTTTTAAATTTTTGTGAGTGATTTGAGTGAATTTTGAAAAATATCTTTCTAGAGTTTTTCAAATTTTCGAAAAATTTAAACTTTCATCTTCGTGTGAAAATTGGAAATTTTATAGCCAAACACTGATTTCGAAAAAAAAAGTAAAAAAATTCTTATGTCCAAACGCTCTCTAAATTCGTCCAAAAATGAAAGTTCCCTTGTCTAGATTCTAGAGGCATGAAATTATTTACTGTTTGCAGTGTTAAAGCTTGCAAAATATATGAAGAATGGGGATGTGGCTCTAGCTCCTGCACCAGCTCCACATTCAAGTCAATTGGATTGTGGAGGGTTATGCAAATACAGATGCAGTTTACACTCGAGGCCAAAAGTGTGTATAAGGGCATGTGGAACATGTTGTTTAAGGTGCAACTGTGTGCCACCAGGTACCTTTGGCAACAGAGAGATGTGTGGCAAATGTTACACCGAAATGACAACCCATGGCAACAAGACCAAGTGCCCTTAAATTATTATTTTTCATCTTACTTAAAAGTGTGTTGCGCGTGGACCTATATTATTTAATTTCATCATATTATATGAGATAGTTGTGGCAAATCATGTCTGGCTTGATTGAAAAATCTGGCTGCAAAGTCATGTGGGTTGTAGCTTTACTGTAATGTGTCATGTACTATGTCGTACCCAATTTAAAGTTCAGGTATATCTCGATATGTTATTTTCAGTGAGTTTTTAATAGTAGAAATTCTTTAAAGAGATTAAGACCACCTGTTAAATTTGAGATGCAAAATGTTTCTTTAGTTTAGGCGTGCAATTACAGAGTTACTTTGGTATGACTAACAAGTTACGCCCGACGAGTTTTGTGGCTTAAAGCCAAATTTTACGAGGGGCCTTAATTTTTCTTTAACAAAAAAATATTTATTTATTTGAAGTTTATTTTTCTAGCTTTTCTTAGATACAAACTTATTAATAATTTTTTAATCAGTAATTCCTAATAAGTCTTTGACAATATAGCTAATTCATTTAATCTTTTTTGAGATATTATTAATCTTAGGTAACATTTTATCAATTTTAATTTTGAAAACTTATTTCCGCTGAAGCGACAGTAACTAAAGTTATTAACATAATTCCATAATCAATAAGGACATTTGAAAAAGAATCAATTCTTTTTTAACTGAGTGTATCAATTTGTTATCTTCTAATAGTAGTATTTTTCTTCATACTTTTAATTTAGAAAATTAATCTAAACCATTAATATCAAATTGATTATTATGCTTTAAGAACTTCAAGATTGAGACAACATTTTCTTCAAATTTCTATCATCTAGTAATCTTAATTTTTACCGCTAAATAGAAAATCAAAATATTTTCATATGCTTCGGATTGTTCAATTCTATTTTTGAAGTAAAAAAAAAAGTCTTGTCTATTATGTATAAAAGTAATCAACTCCAAAGGACACTTCGAAAGATTTTGAGATTTTATTATCAAATTGTTTGATTTTTCTTCCTTTATATCACACGTTTCTTACGAAATTCGGGTTGAATATTTATTTCAAGTGCAATAGCAATTGCAAATCATTCTTCTCTATATATTTATTAAAGAAAAAAATCAAACCTTTTCACTTCATAAAACCTTTTTTTAAACTTATACATAGCCTATTAAGTATAACAAAAATGAAGCCTCCATAAATATGGGACCTAAAACAGTTGCTTTATGAAAGGATCACCCCGGCTATTATACACCACCCGTCCTTCATATTTTGGTAACAGAAGATTGAAAAGAACTAGAAAGACTAACGGCCTATTTGATTTTAGCTTAAAGCATATCACATTATTTAAATAAGAATCCTATAATGATTTATTTAAATGATTTACTTTAATAAAGTTGAGTTAATCACATCGAGTGAAATTAAATGGGCTCCAAAAATCAGTTTGGGACCAAGTTGTCCTCACTTAATGAATGTTATAGCGTTTAGGCGCATTTTTCCTATGCATCCGGTAGGTGAAGTACACAAATAGCCTCGAAGTGAATAATCTTGAATTTTTGTCCGAATTTCTAATAGGCAAAGCTTCAACTTTAATCAGTGCATGAACAACGTTTGACCTTAAAATTCTACCATGAAACAAGCGGGGGTCCAATACCTAAAAACCACCCAAAAGGTGTTACATTTTTGCAAAGTTTTGGGCTTCTGGCAGAGTACTAGAGTAATGCCAAACTTCTTCAGCCCAAATGAAACCAGCTAAAGAATCGTAGAGGAGGAGAAAGTTGGGCTTCTACGGTATCAAATAATTGGGATTTTTTTCTCTTCCTATACAATATTTAAAACTTATTTATTAAAATTATTCAAATTTATATTTGTACATATTTTATATGTAGCGTGTGTTTGGTATACCAAAAAATATTGGAAAATATTTTCTTGGAAAACAAATAGTAATATTATTCATTTTTCGATGTTTGGTACGCAAATTAAAGAAAATAACTATGTATTCATAAATAATTTAGATATAATAAACATGAAAGTCATAAACTTTCGAACCAACAACCTTCCGAACCCAAGAATTTCATAAACTTATGAACCGCTCAACATTTGAAACCGCAAAATTTCGAAACCGTAAACTTCCAAACACATAAACCTCCAAACTCATAACTTTGGAACTTGTAAAATTTTGAACTTTTAAACCGAAAAATAAAAAAACGAAAACTGAAAAATATATTATTTTTTTCCGGAAGGGGGGGGGGTGGTTCTTTAAACCATTTTGGTTTGGTTTAGGGGCAGGTTTGGTTGTGGGGGGGTTA
>ML243844.1:35006-109232 GCA_005239495.1 Nicotiana undulata | reverse complement strand
TTGGGGGAGGGGGGGGGGGGGGGGGGAGTGGGCAGGAGCAGGAGGGAGGCAGAAAAAAAGGAAAAAACAGAAAATTGAAATTACAATATAAAAAAGTAAAAACAACAACAACAACCCAGTAAAATCTCGCTAGTGGGGTCTGTGGATGGTAGTGTGTACGCATACCTTACCCTTACCCCGAAGGGATAGAGAGGCTATTTTCGAAAGACCCTCGGCTCAAGGGAACAAAAACAAAAGGAGACGATATCAGTATCATGACAGAAATCATAAGAAAAATAGGAACAACATCAAATCCAGAAGAAAGATGCAAAGAAAAAGCGATAGCTAATAAATAAGTCCAGCACTGAAAAGCGAAATAGTAAGACACGACACTGCCACTAGCTAACTTAGACAAAAACACTACCAGACTAGACTCACAACGGTACGAAGTAAGGTAAAACTCAACTACCTCCTAACCTACAACCTTAATACTCAACCTCTACATCTTCCTATCAAGTGCCATGTCCTCAGAAATCCGAAGCCTAGCCATGTCTTACCTGATCACCTCTCCCAATACTTCTTCGACCGCCCTCTACCTCTTCTCGTTCCCTCCACAACCAGCCGCTCACACCTCCTTTCCGGATATCTGGGCTCCTCTTCTGTACATGCCCGAACCACGAACCATCTGAGCTTCGCTTCCCGCATCTTATCATCAATGGGAGCCACGTGCACCTTCTCCCGAATAAACTTTTTTTGTACGGGGTGGGGGGCAGTGAGGGTTGGTGGTGCAGAAAAACGAAAAAACGGAAATTTTAAATTGCAAAAAAAAAAAAAAAAAAATTATGTAAAAAAAATATTTTTTGGGGGGTTGGGGTGGACGGGTAGTAGGGTGGGTCAGGTGGGGAAGGTTGAGAAGCAGTTTTGGAAAATATTTTCCCATTTCTTGATAAGGAAAATATTTTTCTCCAATTGGAAGAAAATGAGTTCATGAGGAAAAAAAAATCAAAATATTTAAGCCAACCAAACATGGGAAAATTGAAAAATATTTTCCGAAAAGTATTTTTCTTCATACCAACTACACCCATAGTGTGTTCTTCTTCCACTTTGAAATTCCAATCAAACTTCCGTTCTAAATATAATTTTGATATATATAAGCAACTTTACGTAAAAAAATATTATTTATAACTTAAATACAAATTTCATAAAATGATTCATACATTATACAACTAATTCCCAACTTTCATACATCATTCTGAAATAAAAGAAATATTACAAATAAAATAGAATCAAATATAATTTTCATACAACTGTAATATAATTTTATATGCAAATTGTATGTCATGTGTTCTTCTACTTCGAATTTCAATATGAAAATCATGCCAAAATCAAATATAAGCTTCACCAAATATCCTCAAATTGAGATATAAATTTCATAAAATATTTCCAATCATTTGCATTAACAATTCTCAATCCAAACAAATAATAAATTTAGAACTAACTAAATTCGAATCAGATTAATTCTCTGGATGGCAACATCGAAAGTCAATCAGTTGATGTAAAAACGAAATACTATTACGAGCTAGTACATCATGATGGGAGGTGGCATGCATCACAGACTATCAAAGAAGTACAGAGCGAGGAAGAACGAAGAGAGATTATTGGGTAATTGGCTTAAGGTGTGGGGTTCGGTTACCAAATTAACAAGCTACAACCAAGAGAGACTCATTTAAAATCAATTTGTATATAATTAGTAAATCGTATTTGATTATATAATTAAGCTAAAACTTAATTATGGAGGATAAATAAGTTTTATATGTAGCATAAATAGGTATAAATCCCCAAATAATTTCTCATGTTGCTCAAACAAAAAACTGTTTAGGTATTATTAGAAGAAGAAAAAGATCACTCATATTGACGCTTATAACAACAATCAATGAAGCATGATTTATTCCATTAAATTTTATGGGTCAAGCTCTTAAAAGATCTTACCCAATACGCTGTCCTAATAGTCTACCAAAATTGGTTTACTAGTCCAAGTTTCTGTTTATAAGCTTAACTTGGAGTAAAAGTATCATTTACCCAACAGAAGCCCTTTTACAACAGGGAATGGGGAAATTTTTACTACCAAATAGTATATATAACTGGAGGCCATTGTTTAACCTTTGTTGCCTTTAGGATATTTATACAAAAATAATTTTGGCATATCATAACTTTCACAAGCCGATCATAAGTCTTGCCGGATTGACAAATCTTACCTTTTTGACAAGGTACAATCTTCGTCTGCATGTATTCTTAAATTTTTCACAAGGGTTGGATTGACAAAACTTATTGGTGACGTTCAACCGTTCACAAAGTTTCCTAAACGGACAAGAATTTGTAATCTTCATTCTATCTATCTAGTTGGATAATTAATTCTGGTGACTAATTAGTATAAAATAATATTGTCACTCTAAATTTGTAATTTTATTTTAAATTAATTAATCATTTTTCGTGGTAGACACAAACAAATAAAGCAACGCCTTTCAAGTCCAACTACATTATACAATATGGACGCGAATGTAGTACAAGCTAATTTCGCCAACCAGATGTAACTGTACGTAAGAATTCTCTGAAAAATTTTCAGTCCATTTTCGGTTAGAGAAGCCGCTTGAAGAACACGGGCAAAAGTTTAAAAAAATCACTACTAATAATTATCTAAACAGGTCCCTTTGCAAATAGTTCTTCTCCAAACGATTTTCTAAAAAGAAAAAAGAAATTGGTGAAATGATATTTTTCCACGGAGATAGAGTAATATGTTACTCAATAATTAAGTGTTTGATGCCTACTTTTGAGGTGCCTTGGACTGTTTAAACTTGTGATAAAAGTTATGTTTCTTTCTATATTTTGATGATCTAATAAACTTTGTGATAAGAACTAGATTGGGAACCTATTACACATCCTCAAGGTGTCAAAGCACAACAAATCTCAAGTTCCAACAACTAAAGTCAAAGAAACGACGGAGGGAACAAATGGACATCAATTCCCTTGCTGACTATACCAGTCAACTCCTCACAGTTGTAAAATCGCTGCAAGCGTTCTTCTACACACACACAACAATGCAAATAGTGCAACAATCACTTTATGGGGAATGCCTTATACCGGATATTTGCTTGCATCATCCAAGTGACATCACTTGGATATTATTAACACGAAGCAAATGAAAACACACACACACACTTGCACATCCAAGAAAATCGATCAAGTTTTCTCTCAAATGTGTTTCCATCTTGCAAGTGACTTCTAGGCTTCAAGAAAAAAGAACAATGGAACGAAGGACCAGTTTCCAGCTCTGTGTTATCATTATGTCCTTAGTTGTGTTGCACTTTTGTTAGAATGAACTACTTGTAATTCTTACTTAGCTTAGTTAGAAGCATTGTGTAGGAAGCCAATTGTAAAATCATAAACCTTGTGTTTGTGTCTTGGCTAGAGTTAGTCAAGTTGTAACTTTGTAATAGAGTTATTACAAAGAGGCTTGTAATAAAGTTATTATAAGTGAGTGAGGGATTAAGAGTTTAATTCCTAGGTTAAAATAGGTTGTAATCTAAAAATTGCTCGCTTAATGAAGTTGAACTACGAGTGTATGTCGTGATTTTTAAGCCCGTGAGTTGAGAGTTTTCCACGTAAAACTCTGTTGTGTTATTTACTTATCTATTAGGGGTCGTTTGGTTTGAATACGCTTACGCCGGGATAAGTTATACTAGTATAAGTTATGTTGGGATAAGTTATGCTGGGATTAGTTATGTTGGGATTATTTTTTATCCATTGTTTGGTATGTTGTATTAAATATGACAATTGCGTAATTTATAAGAAGAATGTATAAGTTATACCGGTACTAATTACCCCACCCTCTATAAGGTATAAGTTATCCCCGTGTTAATTTTAATCTTGGGATAACTTATACCTGGTTTCTAACCAAACAAAGTATTAAGGCGGTGTTAAATTTTTATACCAGCACTATACCTTCTTATAACTCATACCAAACGACCCCTTATTGTGTGTGTTATGTGGGAACTGATAGAGAATCAGGTTCTCTATACAGTTTGGTGGACCATAAGTTTTCATCAATTGGTATCAGAGTAGGTTCTTTCTATCAGGCTAACACCTAGAAATGCTCCTCATGGTTGCTCCGCCACACTTTGAAGAAGGTCAATCTACCTACAAACTACCAAGATTCAATGGACAATACTACGGATAGTGGAAGACAAAGATGCATGATTTTATCATGGTTGAAGAATCAGAGCTCTAGGATGCTATCTGCGATGAACCCTTCGTTCCTATAAAGACCATTGGCGAACCAGTAGTGACAGTTCCCACGACAAGGAACGAGTAAAACGATGCGGATCGCAAAGCTATAGAGAAATTTCCAAGCAAAATAAAATCCTCGTCTGTGGTATTGGACCAGACGAATACAACATGATCTCTGCTTGTGAATTGGCCAAGGAGATCTGAGAAGATATCCAAACAACACACGAAGGAACAACTCAAGTCAAGTAGTCGAAGATCGATATGCTCACCACTGATTATGAACTCTTCAGGATGAAGGAGGATGAGTCCATTTAAGACATGAACACTCGATTCACCTCTATCATCAACGAGCTCTATTCTCTAGGAGAGATGTATTCATTGGTAATCTGAAGACTTATGAAATGAAGAAGAAGAAGAAGGACCATGAAAGAAAAGAGCCCAGAAAAGGAGAAGAACCTGGTCCTCAAGGCAGACAACAATGACTCAAGTGGTGAGGATGCTGACATGGCCTACATGACAAAGCGATTGCAGAAAACCGTTCACAGGAATGGAGGTATTCCAAAGAGGGGCAGCTCCAGCAAGCCAAGAGGGTATGACTTGTGTCATAAATGTGGGAAGACATAATACTTCATCAAGGTCTATTCTCTCCTCAAGAAAGACCAATACAAGCACAAAACAGACAAAGCAGTCAAGAGGAACTCGGTTCTTGACAAAATATTTAAGAGAAAAGATGTCGCTGACAATGTTGTGAAACAAGCTCTTGCTGCATGGGGAGACTCTTCCAGCAAATCTGGAGAAGATGATGAACAAGGTGACACTCCATGATGGCAGTGGAAAGTGAAGCAGTTGAATATGACTCTATGTTTTGCTCTGATGGAAAAATCTGACGATGATGAAGATGATGAAAATGATGAGGTAAACTTTCTAGACGTTCAAACAAATTTGAAAAGTCTTACTCTCAGAAGAAGCTTATATCTTTGGCAAATGTTTTAATGCTTATTATAGTCTTATAAATGATAAAAATGCATTAACTGTGGAAGTAGGAGAGGTAGAACATGAGAGAGTTGATCTAGTAGTCGTAGTGGTTGGCCTAAAAGAAACCATCGAGATTCTAAAGAAATAAAAAGATGTTATGACTGGAAAAATTAAAAACGTACAACATGAGAGATATGACCTGTTAGTAGTTGTTGTGGATTTAAAAGAAATAATAGAGGAACTAAAAATGGGAAATGGTTCTTGGAACATCCAAAAAGGAAAGGAAGTTACAAGTGAGACATACATTAATGTTGAAAATAAACTCAAGTCTGTGAAATCTAGTCCGTGTGTTGAAATTGAAAGAAATATATAACTTCATGAAGATCTAGGAAGAGTTAAAAATGACTAGAAAAATCTCTAAAGTGGACCTGGTCCTCTGACACAATCACTTCCATGTATACAAGCAATGGTGAGAACAAGCATGGAGACAAATTTCAAAAGGAAATGACTTCCTACAATCCACATTGCAAGTATGTTATTATCCCTAATAACTGGCTTTGCACTCACTGTGGTAACACTGGACACTTCAAAGAAATCTGTAAGGCTGGGATTCAGTCCCAATAGAAAAACAAGGTTTTTGTTGAAAAGGTAACTACTGCTAAGGAACCTGGTTCCTCCATTAAAAAACGTGTATTTCCTGCTTGGATAAAAAGAGGAATAATTCGCCATTTTCCTTACTACAAGGGACCCAAACTTGTTTGGGTTCCTAAGTCTAATCCTTGATTTTCTTTTGCAGGGAGCAGTGAAAGGAAGCACCCAAAAATGGTGTACAGATAGTGGTTGTTCATAGCATATGACTGGAAGAATCGATGTTTCCCTTTCATTCAAAGCCCTGCAATGAGAGAGTGTGTCCTTTGGCAATGGCAAAAATAGATACATTCTGAGAGTATGAAGAATTGGGAAGACGATCACTCACTCAATTGAGAATGTGTACTATGTGAATGTCTTGAAATATAGCCTACTGAGTGTCTCCCAACTCTGCGACAAAGGAAACAAAGTGGATTTATTTATCAACAACTTGCACAATCACAAATCTCGTGACTGGTGAAATGGTTCTGATTTTTTTGAGTCTTTTCACAATTGGGATCTTACATGTCTGAGTGTTGTTGATGATGATGCTGAGTTGTGGCACAGAAGATTGGGACATGCAAACTTTTCATTGCTGAACAAGTTGGTCAAGAAGGACCTAGTCCGTGGGCTGCCCAAGTCAAGGTTTACAGGTCACAAGGTGTATGATCCTTGTGTAAGAGGGTAGCAAGCCAAGTCCTCTTTTAAGCCGAAGAATGAAGTAAGAACCTCAAGGCCACTTTATTTCTCTATATGGATCTATGTGGACCTATGAGGGTACCCAATAGAGGAGGAAAGAATTACATCTTTGTCATAGTTGACGACTACTTCAGATTCACATGGACCTTGTTTCTCAGAACCAAGGATGAAACCTTTCCAGTTTTTCTTGCATTTGTGAAGCAGATCAAGTGAAGATGAACCATAATGTTGTAAGTATATGGTATGATCATGGCACAGAGTTCTACAATGCAAAATTCAATGAATTCAATGTTGAAAATGGCATAAGTCATAATTTTTCAGTTCCCAGAACACCCCAACAAAATGGTGTTGTGGAATGGAAAAATAGTACTCTTGAAGACATGGCAAGAACTATGCTAATTGACAGTGGCGTAGCAAAAGAAATGGGCAAAGGCAGTCAACACTGCTTGCTACTTCATGAACAGATGCATGATCATGTCCCTCCTGAATAAAACTCCATATGAATTGCTGAATGGAAGGAAGCCCAAGCTAACTCACCTTAGAACGTTTGGATGCAAGTGCTTCGTTCTCAATAATGGTACGAAAGCTTTGGGAAAATTTGATGCCAAAAGTGATGAATGAATCTTTCTTGGATATTCCTCGGAAATCAAAGCGTACAAGGTCTACAATAAAAGAACTCAATGTGTTGAAGAACACATACATGTAATATTTGATGAACCACACCACATATATGGGATAAATTCACATGATAAGATTGTTCAAGACAAACATCAGTCGAAGGTTCTTGGAGAAATCATTGATATAGCAAATGGAAAGGCAGAATTGATGATCCAAGTCAAGGAATTCAACGAAGATAATACAACAGAACCCTCAGCTAATGCAGAAGAGCCTGGTTCCTTCATCACAACAACTGAAGCAGAGGATAGAGTTGCTGATGCAGTGCAAGGAACTCCTAATGCTGAGCAGAGAAATGGTACTCACCCATCCGTAGATTCCAACAATGGATCCCATTCTGAGGAACCTGGATCTTTCCATAATGAGATTCATGTGTCTAACAAGATGTCACGCCCCAACCTCGGGGAGCGGGACCGACGCTCAACCGAGTGAACCTCGTCGAGCAAGCCTGATAAGCCTTTCTTACCTGACTCATTTGTTAACCAGAAAAAAGGTCAGTTATATAAGTATACATATATTTCTAATCCATTCTTCCTTACATACATAATACAATAATCAAACTCCCAAAAGTACTTACAGTTTATGATTAATTGTAATAGGATTTCAATATACATCTTGATTCGATAACATCCCTGACACCCATACATTACCCACGTAAACGTCTACGAAGCCTCTATAGATACAAAAGACAAACGTGACAATGTCGGTAACAAGGCCCCGACTATACCTCAAATTATAGTAACTTATACAAAAGAAGAACAACATATACTATACATGACCCCAGGAAGAAACGAGGCTCACCAGGACTACCGTGAGGAGAAGAGTAAGTCACCATTATCGATGATCAGCGCTATCTGCAATAGAACCACCTACATCTAGTCAAAGATTTAGTTTCCCCGGCAAAAGGGACGTTAGTACCATCGAATAGCACTAGCATGTATGAACAACTCCGCTCTAAAATAGAACCAATAATAAAATAGGTAGGAAAGTAGTCATGGAATTGACATAACACTTCACAGGAATGGAGAATCACAAGCAGGGGTCACATAGTTTCTTATTTCGTCTTCCCATCCTTTTTATTAATAGTATCTTAATTCCAAGTGCCACGATTTATAATTCCACCTTGTCTTTTTACACGGAGTCTGGTCTTGGCCTGACCGACTAAGCCATCCCAAGTGAGACATCACCAACATCATATGTTATATTCATATTTCTGATGTAAATGCCACCATGTGTACATCATGGCGTCCCATCTCGGCTAAGCCATCTCACTTTGGGACATCACCATTTAATTTATTTACTCATTTATCATTTCATTTCCACCATTTATCACATAGTTCTTGGCACATGGACATGTTTTACAATTCGAGTCCGATTCCCCTTTTTATCCGTTCAATAGCATCATCCTTCATATTAACGAGAACCAACATATAATTAACTGCACACATAAGAGAAGGAGAATGTAGGATCATAATTCAAATTTTCAAGTAGCATGGAGACATGGTAGTCAACTAGAACAATTTAGAAACAAAATTCTCTTGACTCAACACATAAACACAATAAATTCAAGTATGGTCAAGTAAGGGACTCATACCACTTATTCAAACACCAACGAGTTGATTCTACGAAGATTAGAGTTAGCCATACATTCCTTGACTGGGTCTTATCCCTAATTCCTATGACAATTTCCGTAATCCTTTAGCTCTTTCAATCTATTTGACAAAATAGCACAATCAAATTGTAATTAGGAATTGGATCATAGTCCCCACTCATTTGAGCTCTACACCTAGAACTATGAGTTTTCTAAGGTCCCATCCCCCATTTCTTTCTATCTTTGCTTTTACTTCCCCACACATAGTTTAGAACCTCATGCATGCAAGGTCCCTTTTCTTATCTCCATGGACTACCTTACTAATGTCCCATTTTAGCTAATCATGGAATTTAAAGGCTGGTGTGGTAGAGACTTACCTCTTAGAGTGAAGAAATTAGTACCCTGATTGATTAGTTCCAAGCTTTGAGTGGTGATGGAGGATCAATTTGATGGAATTGGGACCTTCTCTCTAGAACCCTCTCTTTTCTCACTCTAAATTATCAGAAGAATGGTTTAGAATGGTGGGGAATAGGTTTTATATTGGTCTGGGGTCGGGTTTAAAATAAAAAAATTGGGTGCCCCAATGGGAATGTGGTCCGCAAACCTGCCGCAAAAATAGCCTCAATTGAGTGGAACATCTGATCGTGTATGTGGCCATTACGCGGCTCGCATACCTGTTCTGCAGTCGCATAATACGCCGCGGAACTCCCCTCACAAAACTCCAAGGCAGATATGCGATGGATTATGCGGCTCGCATATTAGTTATACGATTGCATTTTGGGCCGCATAATTATCCTCAAATTTGGGTAGTTTTCTGATTCACTCTGCGGCCATTATGTGGTCCGCAGAGTGATTATGCGACCGCATAATGGGATGCAGAAATACACTCTTTTGCGAATATTTTCTTCTAAGTCTGTATGGTACTGATCAATCCAAAAGGTCCGAACCGTGGAGAGCTTACTATTAAACACATAAATCTAATCTGGACATCACAAAGTATCAATTTTCTAGGTAAAATTTTACGGGGCCTTACACAAGAAGCACAAAAGTTCACATCCTCTCCAAAATGTGATTACTCATCTCGATTCAGGAATTCAAGCCAAATCAAAGACTAGATACTCATTTGCCTTCTCAACTTTCCTTTCTCAAATTGAGCCTAAAAATATCAAGGAAGCATTCAAAGATGCGACTGGATTACTGCTATGCAAGATGAACTTTATTAATTTAAGAGGAACCGTGTATGGCATCTGGTCCATGGACCCTTAGATAGAACGGTCGTAGAAACCAGGTGGGTGTTCGGAAACAAGCTTGATGAATTTGATAATAACAAGGAACAAGGCCAGGTTAGTAGTTCAAGGCTACAATCAAGAATAAGGGATCGACTATGATGAATCTTTTGCTCTTTAGTTGCTCGTATGGAAGACATCAGAATTCTAAATGCTTTTGCATCTCATATGGAATTCAAATTATTCCAAATGAATGTCATTTTATCAATGGATATTTAAAGGAAGAAGTCTTCATCAAACAACCACCTGGGTTTGAGTGTCATGAGCATCCTGAAACATGTATTCAAACTTGACAAGGCATTATATGGACTGAAGTAGGCCTGTCGTGCATGGTATGAAAGGTTGTCCAAGTTTTTTTTTTAAAATGGCTTTACAAGAGAAAAAATAGACAACACCCTATTTCTGAATTATTGGGGAAGGAACCTGTTGACGATATCATTTTTGGTGCAACAAATGACTCCTTGTGTGAGGAGTTTGGAAAGTTTATGGGAAGCGAGTTTGAAATGATCATGTTGGGGGAATTGAATTTTTTCTTAGGGTTGCAAGTTAAGCAAACCCATAAGGGAACGATGATAAGCCAACAAAATTACATTAAAGAGATCTTGAAGAGATTTGAGATGAAAATTTCAAAAACCATTGATACTCCTATTGCATTTCCCCCCGTCTAGACTTGGATGAAACCGGTTGTCCCGTGAAAGAAACCATGTATAGAGGTATCATTAGTTTACTCTTGTATCTCACGACTAGTAGACCTGATATTGTATTGAGTGTGAGATTATGTGCTATATTTCAATCCAATTCAAAGTAATCTCATCTTAAATCTACCAAGAGGAATCTATGGTATCTTAAATGAATGCATGACCTGGTTCTCTACTATCCTTCGAGGGACGATTTCGACTTAATTGGGTATGATGATGTTGGTTATGCTAGTTATCTGGTGGATAGAAAAAGTACATTTGACATGACACATTTTCTGGTATCATGTTTGATTTCATGGGGTACAAAGAAAACAAAACTTTGTGGCTATTTCAACTGCATAAGCTGAGTATGTGGCATCTGCCTCTTGTTATGCTCAACTACTGTGGATCAAGCAGCAACTGAAGGACTTTGGTGTATTTTCTTATTGCGTGCCATTACTGTGTGATAATATCAATGCTCTAAACATGGCAAAGAACCTATTTCAACATAAGAGAACAAAGCACATTGATGTGCTACATCATTTTCTCAGAGACAATGTTGAAAAGGGTCTTATTTGCATGAAGATCTGCAAAACAAAAGACTAAGTAGTAGATATATTCACTAAAGCACTTAGCAAAGAGAACTTTGAAAAGAATCGATGGCATTGGGGTTGATAAAATTGAACTGAGCACCAGGTCCCTCAATGATTGTCTATGAAAGAATGAACAGGTAAAAACAACTAAAAGGTGTTTTCTGGCAAGTTCTAACTCATCTCTATACCTTAACAGGTAGACACACATGGTAACTACAGATCAAACAAGCAACTAATAACATTGTATCTTGGTCAAAAGATGAGGCTCACATTTACAAAAACTAAGTCAGGGAACCTAGTTCCCTTTATACAAGTTAGTGGCTCACATTTACAAAACCTAAGTCAGGGAACCTGGTTCCCTTGATACATGTTAGTATTCCTTTGTATTCTTATGCACATTTTTAATGGCTATAAAAGTGCCACATCATTAGAAATTTCAATCACTCTCTCTCTCTCTCTCTCATCTCTTTAGAACTCAAAAGTCAAGCCCGTTACTAAACGACCCGTCTACCCGGTAATTCGTACCAGTTTGAAATCGGTCCCTCACTTCCCCTAAATAACCCCAAACATTTTATCTTTCCTCACTATCCACATCAAAGCCAAAAATTCCCTTTTCTCACTCAAAGCCAATCACTCTTCTTCTTGTGTCCTCACTTCAAATCTTCACTATGTCTCAAAACCCTGAAGTTTCAAACGTTTTCAGTGTAGTCCCCACTATGTCTTCGTCTCACCAAGCGGAGCGAGAGTGCGAGTCTCCTATGTCACCCAATCAAAACCCCATACCATACCCCCAACCATATATTGCTTCCTCTCCAACCCAATCGAGGTTTGGTTCTCACCAGAGTCGTAAGACTCAGAACCATAAAAGGTTTGTTGATGCGACCTCTCCTTCTACCTCGCCGAAAAAAATGGCAAAAGGCGAAACACTAGACATAGATGAAGGCCAAGAAGTTTCTAGTTAGAAGGCTGATGAGTGGTGATTTTACCAATTATTCTAGTCTCTTTTCTTTAGTTTTTATGTCCTGTTATTATAAAATAAGGTGATTTATGGTGTTCATTGCTAGATTTTCAGGTAAATGAAGTCTCGAAGAGAATTGAAATTAAATGAAGTGGATTGGTGCAAAAAAGAGGGAAATAAGTGCAAAATGCCTTCGGTGAAATCGCATATGCGGAAGGGTGCCTGCTGTGGCGGGCCTACATATGTGAATAGAGGGCCTCATCTGCGGAATAGAAGGAATTTCACTGGAAGTGCACCTCTGACCACAAACCCGCTTCTACGATTATGGTCTGCATTTGCAAAGCTGCTTCTGCGGCAACATGTCCTCTTCTGCGAAGTAGTATTTTCCACCAAAAAATTGCATCTGCGAACGGTTATTCGCTTCTGCGGAACCACACATGCGAGGATTATTCCGTAGGTGCGGTCAACGGGCTTCAACTATGGATTACTTTGGCATTTCACATTTTTCTCAATTCCAAACCCCCCACAAATACATGACCTAGCTCATTGGAAACACATCTCTGGAAGCTTTGACAACTTTTCTCAGTCTCTGCACATCTTGGGCAGATTTTGGCAATTTTGGAGCTAGGGTTCTTGCACACACACTTGGGTCATGATGAATTGGAGGTTTTTGTTGAGCATTTCCTACCCATTTATGTTCAATTCTTCATTCCTTGCTTTGTATTGAATATCAAAGTGTGTAGTATTTTTTGCATCACTTCAATCTTGTTTTTGGGAATATTCATATATAAAGTGTGGATTAAATATCTTGTTGTGCTTATGAATTGAATGATTTTCATTTATTATGAAGTGAGTTATTGTTTCTTTAGTTATTCTTAATCTTTAATGTTTCCAAAGGGATTAACTTACCCTGGGACTCGCCCATTCACTTTGAATTAATTTTGGGGAAAATAATTCGGGGTTGGGAATGATTAATTAACAAGAATTTGAGGCGTTAAACCTCACTTTATAGATTCTACTTAGGGATATGATTGAACTATTTGTAGCCATATCCGGATGTGCTTAATCTCTTAATTGTTTTAGGGATAATTCAATTAGGAAGTCTTGTTAGTCTTCGGAAGAAGCTAATATGGAATTACATTAATAATAAACTCGCTCACATTTGTAAAATCGTGAAATACATTGGATTATTACTTGAGTATAATTCCCAATGCATCCATGCTTGTGGCCATTGATCATTTTACTCGCTCTCTAGGTTAGTTTTCATTTTCCCAATTAGTTATAAATATTTTCTCAAAAACTTTCTAAGTGTTTGGCTTAGCATAATAAGTGATAATTCTATTACACGCCTAATCGCCTACATATTTCTCTCTGTGAATTATATTGCACACAACCGTGTCCATTTACTTTTTAGTAGTGGATTTGGATGTGATCAAAGGCTCAGTCAAGTGCTGAAGCCTAACAGGATGTGGTTTATTGTAGTGAGGGCTCAGCAACGCCTATTCCAAGCTTCGATTTGAATATTGCAATTTCCAGGTAATATTCCTCTTGTATCATCTGACTCTACTATGGGAGTAAGTGAACAAGAAGCCATTGAGAACTTGTTGTTAATCGTTGCAGAGCGAGGTTTGATTTGTGGTTATGAGGGTGTTAATGAGACCATTGGGTCTCAAGGGGAAAGTGAAGGTCATCAGGAAGAGGGTAGGGAACTGGTGCCCCTTGAAAATTTGGCACCTGATAGTACTACTGGGGAAACAAATGAGGGACCTGATGTCACACCCCAAAACTGAGGGACACGACCGGTGCTCGACCGGGTAGCCCCAGTCAAGCGGACTTGGATTCCCTTTTCCGTCCCACGTATTACCTTGTGATTCCAATGTACATTACTCAATTATAATTTAAACACATTCTTACAACCTGGAATTAAATTCTAGATTGATGTCATTACCCACATGTGGTACAATACTTACAAAATATACATAACATACAGGTTTACTTTACGTGGTCTACAAGTTATATTGCCCAAAATACATATGTACATAACCCACATTTCCTGTCTACGGAGCCTCTAAGAGTACAAAGGAGTTATATAATACTTGTTGGTAACAAGACTCCGGCTATACCCTACACAAATACAAAAATGAAAATCCAGAAGAATAGGTGGCATGAACCACACAGGGCCCCGAGAGGAAAGGGGCTCACCAAAACAGCTGATGGGACGTAGAGGAGGCACTACTGTTGGTGGGCTGGAGTACTTGCTATAGAACCTCCTACAATCATCACAAGAATGTAGCGCCCCCAGCAAAAGGGACGTCAGTATATTTGAATTGTACTGGTATGTATGAACAAACTTTACTCTAAGTAAACTCAACAATGCACATGCAAGAGACAGACAAAGAGTGACACAATCACTGCACAAAGATATAGAAATAAACACAATGGAAGTTCCACAATTCTCACTTCATCACAATCACAATCACAAATCCACCCTTATCCCTTCTCAACATTCCACCCTTATTTCTTCTGTTGCGGCGCGCAACCCGATCCCACCTGACAATCACAATCATTTCTTATGTTTCCGTTGCGGCGTGCAACCCGATCCCACCGTACAATCACACCTCACCCTTATCACTTCTCACATATCACCCTTATCTTTCCTGTTGCGGCGCGCAACCCGATCCCACCAGACAATCATATCTCATATCAACAATGACTGTTCACAATTCAATCATAGAAAATTTCAGCAATAGGAATATAGCTTCTTTACAACCCACAATACATATGAAAAAATATCGTGCCACAATAAACCTTACCAAACAGTGAATCATATACGATATTTCCACAACCGTTTAGTTCAATTACATCACACCACAACTCCTTTTCGTTACTTGTTACACAGCCTTTAGCATATACATTCATACTCTTGGATTCATTAACATACTAGCATCATTTCACATAGCATGGTAGTGTGGTGATCAACTAAAGACATACAAGGAATACACTTCATGCTTCAACACAATTTGAACAACCATTTGCACATATTCACACCAATACACGTACTGTATGCTCGGACACCACCAAGCGATTTTACAAAGATTAAAGTTAGTCATACATACCTGGAGTCGAATTTCCCTTTTTAATTTCTATCACAATTCATCGGATTGTCGGGCACCGTCAATCTATTCCACAATCTGACCTATTTCACTTAGGATTAGGAACCTCGAATTCTATTAAGCATTTCATCAAACACTATGCGCTCCCTTAGGTTACTAACCCCCCTTTTTGTGCATAATTACCCAAGTTCGTTTCCCCCATTACTAGGTTACGAAGTTACATTCACATGCATGCAAGGTTTCATCTTTCATTTTTCAAAACCAACCCATGAGTATCTGAGAAATTGGGAGAATTAGAGTGAAGGCTTACCTTTATTCGTAATTAAACACTGTTAACAAGGTTTTTAATCACACATAATCGAGTTAATAAGCCCAAAAATCTTAACTCAATGAAGAACAAACGTTTTCCCTTCCAAAAATCTTCAAAAAGCTTGGCCCGCACAACAATGGTGAAAAGAGGGTTAAAAATCGTTAAGTCCCCTTTTTATATTTTTGTGCCCAGGATTTTCGCACCTGCGGTCAAAATCTCGCACATGCGCTCAGGTGGACAGCACCTGCAGTTTTTCATTAAACCGGGCAATCTCCGCACCTGTGGCTCCACTTCCGCACTTGCGACCTCGCAGGTGCGGTCAAATGTCCGCATCTACGCCTTTCCCTGGGCTGGCCTAATTTCTCACCTGCGGATCCTCTTTCCGCTCTTGAGGCCCCGCACCTGCGATTCCCCATCCGCAGGTGCGGTTAAACCAGTAAAATCACACCAATAGCTGAAAGATGCATTTTTCCAACACCAAGATTCCCGTTAACCATCCGGATCAATCCTGAGCCCCTAGGGACCCCAACCAAATATACCAACACATCCTAAATGATCATTCAAACTTAATTTCACTCTCGGGACACCCAAAATAACATCAAAACACCAAAATCACATCAAATTCAAGCTTATGACCTTTGAAATTCCTAAATTCCACCAACGATGCCGAAAGCATCCAAACCACCTCCGATTGACCTAAAATTTTGCATACATATCCAAAATGACATTACGAACTTGTTCCAACTTTCGGAATTCCATTCCGACCCCTATAGACTATTTTCCACTGCCGACCGGAAATCACCAAAACCTAACTTTCACCAATTCAAGCCTAATTCTACACCGGACATCACAAAAATATTCTGAACACTCCTAAGTCCAAAATCACCTAACGAAGCTATCCGAGCCATAATACCCGCATTCCGGGATCGTTTACCAATAAGTCAACTCCCAGTTGACTTTTCCCACCATAAATCTATTTTTAGAGACTAAGTGTCTCAATTATCACTACACTCATTCCGAACCCGAGCCAACCGACTCCAACACATCCTAAGCAGTGTAATCAATGTATGGCAAGGCAAAAGCAGTAATAATAATGCAGGTTCTACGGAACGACCGGTTGGGTCGTTACATTCTCCCCCTCTTAAACAAACGTTCAACATACCTGGAGTCTCAAACAAGTCAGGATATCTGCTCTGCATCTCCCACTCGGTCTCCCAAGTAGCCTCCTCCACTGGCTGACCTCTCCATTGTACCTTCACTGAAGCTACATCCTTGGACTTACACTTTCTGACCCGACGATCCAAAATTGCTACTGGCTCTCCCTCATACAACATATCACCCTCGAGCTGAACTGTGCTGAAGTCTAACACATGAGACGGGTCACCAACATACTTCCGGAGCATCAACACATGAAATACTGGATGAACGCTCTATAGGCTAGATGGCAAGGCAAGTCTATAATCCACCTCTACAACCTTCTAAAGTACCTCAAAAGGACCAATAAACCGAGGACTCAGCTTTCCCCTCTTCCCGAACCTCATCACACCCTTCATGGGTGACACCTTCAGCAGTACCTTCTCTCCCTCCATGAAAGACACATCCCGGACCTTCCGGTCCGCATAACTCTTCTGCCTACACTGCGTCGTGTGAAGTCGCTCCTGAATCAACTTCACCGTATCCAACGCATCCTGAACCAAATCTGTGCCCAATAACCTAGCCTCGCCGGGCTCTAACCAACCAACCGGAGATCTACACCTTCTACCATATAAAGCCTCATACGGGGCCATCTGAATACTGGACTGGTAGCTATTATTATATGCAAACTCCGCTAGTGGGAGAAACTGGTCCCATGAACCTACAAAATCAATCACATAGGCACGCAATATGTCCTCCAAAATTTGAATAGTCAGCTCCGACTGCTCGTCGGTCTGAGGATGAAATCTAGTGCTCAACCCTACCTGAGTACCCATACCTCTTTGTACGTCCCTCCAAAACTGAGACGTGAACTGAGTACCTCTATCAGAAATAATAGAAATTGAAACTCCGTGTAATCAAACAATCTCTCTGATGTAAATACCAGCTAACCTCTCCGAAGTATAAGTAGTACTGACAGGAATAAAGTGCGCGGACTTGGTCAACCGATCCACAATGACCCAAATAACATCACAACCCTTCGAAGTACGTGGAAGCCCAACTACAAAATCCATGGTAATCCGCTCCCACTTCCATTCTGGAATATCTATCCTCTGAAGAAACCCACCTGGTCTCTGGTGCTCATACTTGACCTGCTGGCAGTTGAGACATCGTGCTACATACTCAACAATATCTCTCTTCATCCGCCTACACCAATAATGTTGTCTCAGATCTTGATACATCTTCGCGGCACCCGGATGGATGAAATACCGCGAGCTGTGGGCCTCTGTCAATATCAACTCTCGAAGCCCATCCACATTGGGCACGCAAATACGACCCTGCATCCTCATAACCCCGTAATCACCAATAGTCACATCCCTGGAATCACCTCGACGGACCCTATCCTGAAGAACTAACAAGTGCCGGTCATCATACTGGCGTGCTCTAATATGATCATAAAGAGAAGACCGGGAAGCCATGCTAGCTAATACCCGTGGAGGGTCTGACAAATCCAAACTCACTATCTGACACGCTAAAGCCTGAACATCAAGTGCTAAAGGTTGCTCTACTGCTGAAAGGTAAGATATACTCCCCAAACTCTTGGCTCTACGACTCAAAGCATCGGCCACTACATTGGCCTTCCCCGGGTGACACAAAATAGTGAGGTCATAATCCTTGAGAAGCTCTAACCACCTTCTTTGACGCAAATTCAAGTCCTTCTGCTTCAGCAGATACTGCAAACTAACTCAAGATCGTGCACTGGATAATTCTTCTCGTGCACCTTCAATTTTCCAGACGCGTAGTCAATCACCCTACCATCCTGCATCAGTACTGCTCCCAAGCCAACTCTAGAAGCATCACAGTAGACTGTATAAGAACCCGAACCAGTAGGCAAAACCAAAACCGTAACTGTGGTCAATGCTGACTTGAGATTCTGAAAGTTCTCCTCACATCATTAGACCATCTGAATAGAGCACACTTCTGGGTCAATCTAGTCAAAGGCAAAGCAATATAAGAGAATCCTTCCACAAAGCGACATAAATATCCCGCCAAACCAAGGAAACTCCTAATCTCTGTAGCTGAGGACGGTCTGGGCCAACTCTGCACCGCCTCAACCTTCTTCGGATCAACCTGAATACCCTCACTAGACACCACGTGCCCCAAGAAAGCTACTGAACCAAGCCAAAACTCACACTTGGAGAATTTTGCATAAAGTTTCTCCTCCCTCAACCTTTGTAACACAACTCTCAAATGCTGAGCATGCTCCTCCTGGCTACGAGAATAAACCAGGATTTCATCAATGAACACAATGACGAAAGAATTAAGGTAAGTCTGAAACACGATGTTCATCAATTGCATGAACGTGGCTGGGGCATTGGTCAGCCCAAATGACATAACCAGAAACTCATAATGACCATATCTAGTCGTGAAAGCAGTCTTCGGAATGTCAGAATTCCGAATCTTCAACTGATGATACCCGGATCTCAAATCAATCTTAAGAACACTCTAGCTCCTTGAAGCTAGTCAAACAAGTCATCAATAGGAGGCAAAGGATACCGGTTCTTCACCGTAACCTTATTTAGATGTCTATAATCAATACACATGTGCATGAAGCCATCTTTCTTTTTCACAAACAACACCGGTGCACCCCAAGGTGACACACTAGGCCGAATGACCCCCTTATCTAATAGTTCCTGAAGCTGCTCTTTCAATTCTTTCAACTCCGCTGGTGCCATACGATAAGGTGGAGTAGAGATAGGTTGGGTGCCTGGCACCAAGTCAATACCAAAATCAACATCCCTATCAGGTGGCATGCCTAGCAGGTCTGTAGGGAATACGTCCGGAAAATCACGGACCACAGAAACAGAATCAACAGAAGTAGTCTCACTACTAACACCCCTCACAAAAGCAAGATAAGATTCACATTATTTCCCAACCATACGCTGAGCCTTCAAATAAGAAATCACTCTACTAGGCACATGCTTTATAGACCCTCCCCACTCAACCCTCGGAACTCCTAGCATAGCTAGGGTCACGATCTTAGCATGACAATCATGAATAGCATGACATGGAGATAACCAATCCATGCCTAGTATCACATCAAAATCAACCATACTGAGTAACAACAAGTCTACTCTGGTCTTTAGACCCCCAATAGAAATAACACACGACCGGTACACATGGTCCTCAACAATAGTATCGCCCACCGAAATCGAAACATGAATAGACGTAACTAAGGACTCACGTGGCATATTCAGAAAGTGAGAAAAATACGACGAAACATAAGAGTATGTGGAACCAGTGTCAAATAAAGCCAAAGCATCACTGTGACAAACTGAGATAGTACCTGTGATCACCGTATCGGAAGCCATAACGATAGATACGTGGCTGGATTCCACTTGCTTGACCTCCCCCTCTAGGGCGACCTCTAGCTGCCTGACCACCACCCCTTGCTGCCTGGGTGGGTGGTGAAGTAACTGGGGCTGAAGTCGAGGGCTGAACCCTCTGCTGAGATGAACTACTAGGACGACGAGGAGACTGTCTCCACCCATGTCCAAACTCTCCACACTCAAAACAACTACCTAGAGGCTGAGATGGGGACTGAAGAGAACCCCTGCTACCATGATAACCACTAGATGAACCATGCATAGAAGAGCCCTTAAACGATGATGCTCTGGAGGAGCTCTAAGCTGGAAGGGAACTAAAAGATGAACGTCCCAGATAAAAGATGCGGGGACCCTGCCCCGAAGATGCGCCACTATAAGCTGGGCGATATGGCTGAGGAGGTCCAAATGGACGACCTCTGCTGTGCTGAAACTTCCCCCTAGAAGAAACACCGCTGAAACTACCTGATCCCCGAGGCCTCTTTGCCTCCCTCTCCTCACGCTCCTGCCTGCGAACCGACTCAATATCACGAGAAATGTCAACAACCTGCTCAAATGTAGCTCTAGACACTCTCTCACTGGTCATCAAAATCTGAAGCTAATACGTGAGACCATCTACAAACCTCCTGATCCTCTCCCTATCAGTAGGGACTAACTCAGAAGCATGTCTAGACAACTTATAAAACCGCATCTCGTACTGTGTAACTGACAACTCTCCCTGGCGCAGCTGCTCAAACTACTTGTGTTGCTCCTCTCTGTGGGACTGAGGAACATACTTCTCCAAAAAGATCGTGGAGAATTGCTGCCAGCTGAGTGGTGCTGAACCAACAGGCCTACGCCTCTCAAATGCCTCCCACCAAGTGAAAGCAGCACCAACAAACTGAAATGTAGCAAACGAGATCCCATTGGTCTCCAAAATACCAACAGTACGGAGTATCCTCTGGCACTTATCTAGAAAACCTTGGGAATCCTCACCCTCTGTGCCGCTGAAAGTCAGAGGCTGAAGTCTACTGAACCTCTCCAGCCTACGATGCTCATCCTCGGGAATTGCTGGGACTACATAGTCCTGAACTGGGGCAACCGGCTGGGCTGGGACTGCCCCCGATGCCTGAAAACCCTGTACCACCTGCTCAGGTGTCTGGGCAGCTGGAGTCTGAGTGCCTCCCCTGGCCTGAGATGTAGCGGCAGTAGTAGACATAGCAACTGCCTGAGTCAAACTGGTACACACTGTCAAGATCTAGGCCAGGGTCTCCTGAAGACCCGGAATGACAATAGGCACTGCCGGCGCCTGAGCCTATCCTGCTGGAGCACCCTCGGCGGGAACCTGATCCTGAATGATAGGGGGATCCTCTGGTACTGTCTTGGCTTCTGCACGGGCTGGTCCCCTAACTCCACCATGGCCTCGACCCCTTGTGGGTCTGGCTGGTGTCTGGTCACCCTGATTAGTAGTGCGTGTCCTCACCATCTGTGAGAGAATAAAACAACAGTAGTTTAGATTTCAAGAATCAATAGAATGGAACGAAAGAGTTCAAGAAAATGAGATTTTTCCTAAGAGTTATGTAGCCTCTCGAAGATAACTACAGACGTCTCCGTACCGATCCACAAGACTCTACTAGACATGCTTATGACCGTTGAGTCCTATGTAACCTAGAGCTCTGATACCAACTTGTCACGTCCCCAAATCCTAACATGCCGTGATGGCGCCTATCATGGAACTAGGCTAGCCGACCATCACATAACTACACACTTATTTTAATAAAGTTTCTCAAATCATTAATAATCAGCATAATAAGTATAAAATTTCTCTAAGTCTTTATACAACATTAATAATCTAACAGTCTAAACTATTTCCCCAGAACTGGAGTCAACTGATCACGAGCATCTAAGAATAATAATAACACTGCTATTGTCATAAAACAATGTCTCAGAACAAAATACTAAATACTAATGAAGGAAGGGAAATAGAAAAGCTGTGGACATTGTACAACTACCTCGATATCCCAAAGCTGATGTCGAAAGGACGCAAGTGACTACTGCTCAGAACCAGTACCTGGATCTGCACACAGAGGTGCAGGGAGTAATGATGAGTACGTCAACTCAGTAGTAATGAAAATAAATCAAGTCTGAAGACAAGAAACACACAACACAAAACACCAATCTACAAAACAATAAAACACCGAGTCTCCATAAAGTATACATTTAATACATAAGTCTGAAAACCAATTTTCGTAAAAATCCTTTGAACGAGTATATTTCTCCAAATGTTTCCCACTAAAAACTCCCAAAATATCAGTTTGAAAGATGAAACGAATCATAATCAAAACTCAGTAAAATATCATTATACACTGCCCCTCGAGCCAAATCATCGCTCATAGTCAGCCACTCATCACCTCACCATCACTCAGTAACAGTCACTCGGCACCTCACAGTCACTCATGCCTCCTAATCACTCGTCACTCGGCACTCGGCACTCGCACTCAGTAGGTACCTGCGCTCACTGAGGGTGTGTACAAACTCCGGAGGGGCTCCTACAACCCAAGCGCTATAAACAAGCCAAATCATGGCATCAGTCACTCAGGATCTCGGCCTCTCTCATATCATAACATCCTCACAATATTGTCCCTCGGCCTTACTCAGTCAGACACTCTCAACATACCAATCGGGCAATAAATAAACAGGGTTCTCGACCCAAAATAGTATTTCATTTCAGGAAATAATATCAATAAACTCTGAGTGTCAAAACAAATTTAGCAAGAAAGACTGAGTGCAAAATAATAATTTATAAGTGAGAAATATCAGTAAAGTAGACCCCAAGGGGTTAGAACAGATTGGCACTAGGCCCCAACCATGGCTTACCGCCCAAATATATCAAAACATAGTAATACTATAATACATATGCTTTAAAAACAGTTTCGCAACTCAATAGTTGCCTCAAAAGGAGCATATTTCCAATTCGTGCACACCCCACACTCGTCATCCAGTGTGTGCGTCACTCCCAAATTCGTGAAAGGATGTAAAGTCCGGGGTTTCATACCCTCAAGACAGGATTTAAAGTCATTACTTACCTCAAACTAGCCCGAAACGCTACTCTGCAACACGCTTGCCCCTCGAATCAACTTCCAATTGCTACAAATCTATAAAGATAAGATTTTTCATATCAAATTATGCTAAGGGGATGATACTAAATAGAAAGATATCAATTTTAAGCACAAAACCCGAAATTAGCCAAAACCCGACCCCCGGGCCCGCGTCTCGAAACTCGACAAACTTTATACCAAAATGATCCTTATCATCTCAAGATTCCGTACATATAAAGAAATCTAAAATCGGAGTCCAAATGATTCCTCAAATCATCTCTAAAAGGTCTCTTAAACTCGAGCCTTAGTTTTCCCCTTTTTCCACTGATTTTTCTTAATTGAACATTGTTAACAAGGTTTTTAATCACACATAATCGAGTTAATAAGTCCAAAAATCTTACCTCAATGAAGAACAAACGCTTTCCCTTCCAAACATCCTCAAAAAGCTCAGAACCCGCACAACAATGGTGAAAAGAGGGTTAAAAATCGTTAAGTCCCCTTTTTATACTTTTCTGCCCAGGCTTTTTCCACCTGTGGTCTAAATCTCGCACCTGCGCTCAGGTGGACCGCAGCACCTGCGGTTTTTCATTAAATCGGGCAATCTCCGCACCTGCGGCTCCACTTCCGCACCTACGACCTCGCAGGTGCGGTCAAATGTCCGCATCTGCTCCTTTCCCTGGGCTGGCCTAATTTCGCACCTGCGGAGCCTCTTTCCGCTCCTACGGGCCCGCACCTGTGATTCCCCATCCGCAGGTGCGGTTGCACCAGTAAAATCACATCAGCAGTTGAAAGCTGCATTTTTCCAACTCCAAAACTTCCGTTAACCATCCGAATCTATCCCGAGCCCCTCGGGACCCCAACCAAATATACCAACACATCCTAAATGATCATTCCAACTTAGTTGCACTCTCGGAACACCCAAAATAACATCAAAACACCAAAATTAGATCAAATTCAAGCCTATGAACTTTGAAGTTCCTAAATTCCACCAACGATGCCGAAACCATCCAAATTCCAAACCAGCTCCGATTAACCTGAAATTTTGCAGGCATATCCAAAATGACATTACAAACCTATTTCAACTTCCGGAATTCCATTCCGACCCCGATAGCCTATTTTCCACTGCCAACCGGAAATCACCAAAAACCTTCGCCAACTCAAGCCTAATTCTACACCGGACATCACAAAAATATTCTGAACACACTCCTAAGTCCCAAATCACCTAACGAAGCTATCCCAGCCATAATATCCGTATTCCGAGATCGTTTACCAATAAGTCAACTCTCAGTTGACTTTTCCCACTATAAACTAATTGTATAGACTAAGTGTCTCAATTATCACTACACCCATTTCGAACCCGAGCCAACCGACTCTAACACATCGTAACAGTATAATCAATGTATGGCAAGGCAAAAACAGTAATAATAATGCATGTTCTACGGAACGACTGGCTGGGTCGTTACAAAATGCCTCCAGCACTTGTTGTTGATGTTGACTATGCAGAGGTGAATGAGGAACCTGCTTCCTTAATTCATAGGTCCTCTAAGAAACATGTGATTCCAAAACCCAGAAGAGAGCCATCTCGGAAAGCTCTGAAAATGGAAAATGTTGAGGTAGACAAGTCTAGTGAGAAGGTGTATGAGAAGTTTGGTGAGAAATTGTATGGCAAGTCTGCAAAGAAAGAGAAAAGTGTGAGAAAGTCTGTGAAAAGGAAGGTCGATGACAATGAGGAACCTAGTTCCTCCAAGAAGGCCAAGGTGGGTTTGGCCAAGGATGAAGGAAGAGAAAACCTAAGAAAACAGAGGGTGCTATGGGGCAGAACATTTGCTCCTGATATTCTTGACATGACAAGTATGCGCCAACAATTTGATATTTGTGAGTTTCAACAATGGACACACTTGTTCACCAATGAGAGCCCTAAGGTGTATGAGGAAGAAGTGTGTAGCTTCTACGCAGTCATGTTCACAGTAGAAGAGGATAACATCTGTTTGAAGGTCAACGTCGTAGACTTTGTGATGGGCAAGGTTGTGTTGGGGAGCATCTTGGAGTACCTACTGAAAGAATATCATTCATTGAGAGGACTTGTCCTCCTAATTTCAGAAGTGTCATTCTGAAGGATGATGCAGTGCAGCAAGGGGAACGTGTGCACAAAAAGGACCTCCTTCCAGTGTATCAACAGTTGTTCGAGATGGTGAACAAGGTTTTGCCTCCACGTGCAGAAAGGCGTTCCATTACGTCAAGAGTAGACATGTTCCTAATGGAAGCGATAGATGCCTACACTACTATCAATCTGCCTGGAATCATGATAGAGTACATGAAAAAAGTGAAAGATTTTAAGGATGGTAATCATGGGTTGACTTATGTATTCTTACTCACTAAAGGTGTTTAAATTCTTCAAAGTCCCTTTGGAAAAAGCAATAATGGGAACTCGCAAGCAAACCTTCTCCAAAACCACCTTAGAAGAGTGTGAGTGCATAGATAAGAAAGGAGGGTTTGGCAGTAATTCCACTATTTTCAATTGATTGATGCTCAAAATGTTGCCAATGAAGAGATAATGAAGTTGAAGGCACGTAATGTTATTCTTGAAGGTCATCTTAGTCTGGCCAGAAGGCACCTGGTTCTACAGTGCACAAGGCACAAAGGTTGCCCGTCTGACAAAGGAAATCGCAGATCTCAGAAAACATGTCGAGGACCTGAAGGAGCAACTGCTTAACGAGCAAGTGTCTACAAATGCCTGAACAAATATTCTCCTTAGAATCCTTGACTCTTCATCCCTGCTTCCCCCTTCTAGTGCTCCTTAAAACAGTTCCCTTCCAAGTGTCCAGTACTTTTAAGTTGTTTTGATTTGTGAATGGTTGTGTAACAACGATAATACTATTTATGTTCTCTCTTTTTTAAAATTAATGAGCATTCCATCCTTTTCCTATGCATGCTATACTCTTATGCTCTATTTTTAATCATGCTTGTGTGCACACATGTGGCATGAGTTAACTGTGTTGTACTTCCTTTTGCTTATTACTTGTGAATAAATATTTTTATGATGCCAAAAGGGGGGAAATTAATTGTGAGGGGGAACATATTCAGGGGGAATACAGGAAATATTGTATGGTAATCTGGTTCTCTGGGGGACTTCAATTATAAGTTCTTCATCATTAAGTACGGGGAAACTGATAAGTTATGTGTCTTTTTATATTTTTATTATCTAACAAACTTTATGATAAGAACCAGATCAGGAACCTGTTACACATCCTCAAGGTGCCAAAGCACAACATATCTCAAGTTTGGCACAAGTTCCAACAGCTAGAGTCAAAGAGACAACAGAGGGAACAAATGTACATCAGTTCCCTTGCTCAATGTACCAGTCAACTCCTCACAGCGGTAAAGTCGCTGCACCTATTCCTCTGCACACATGCAACAGTGAAAACAGTACAATAGTCACTTTATGGGGAATGCCTTGTACCGGATATTTTCTTGCACATCATCCATGTGACATCACTTGGATATTATTAACATGGGGCAAAGGAAAAAACACACACTTGCACATCCAAAAAAACTGATCAAGTTTTCTCTCAAGTGTATTGCCCTCTTGCAAGTGACTTCCTGGCTTCCAGAACAAAGAACAACGGAAAGAAGGACCAGTTTCCAGCTTTATGTTATCAATATGTCCTTAGTTGTATTGTACTTTTGTTAGAATGAACTACTTGTAATTCCTACTTAGCTTTGCTAGAAGCATTGTGTAGGAAACCATTAGTAAAATCATAAACCTCGTGTTTGTGTCTTGGCTAGAGTTAGTCGAGTTATGAACTTTGTAATAGAGTTATTACAAAGAGGCTTGTCACAAGTGAGTGAGGGATTAAGAGATTAATTCCTAGGTTACAATAGGTTTTAATCTAAAAGTTGTTCGGTTAGTGAAGTTGAAATCCTACTAGTGTAGGTCGTGATTTTTAATCCCCTGAGCTGAGAGTTTTCCACGTAAAACTCTGTTGTGTTATTTACTTATCTCTTATTGTGTGAAATCTGTGGGAACTGATAGAGAATCGGATTCTCTATACAGTTTGGTGGACCCTAAGGTGTACCGGTTGTTATGCCAATAGCAGTGTCGGGCAGCTAAGTTGGTATGGAAGAACTGCTGCGCCGCAGAAAATCTTTCTCTATACAAGTTCTCGGACGAGGTTTTTGAACAGAACTTCGATAGGAAATCATGACGTGGGATGATTAATTCTTATCCTATTATGTAAGAAAAAGTAACAAGTATGTCAAGACTCATGAGGCTTTCAGTATCTGGAGATGCATAAGATTACAAAAGTAGTTGCGCCACTATATTTTAATTTTTTCTTGTCAGTATTGCATGAGTAGTTGAGTCATGGCTAACCTCCCTCATGAACCATGTCACACCCTGTGTCTTACTAAACTGAAATCATAAACATCAGACATCAGGTTACATCATCAATGCCAAGCGCATAACATGCTTTGTTCAGTCATTTTTTCGAGCTTTATTCTATATCTAAGAAAATTATTATCTTCCTGCTGATATGAGTATATTATTGATTCCAGTTATATAGGGCTCTACGAAATGGGAAATTTACTTTCAGGAAATGTATAGAACTACCCTATCAAATTTACTATACTAGGAGGTCTCAGCTCTCAATATTTAGACAACAATGTAGAATCAGGATTCTTTAGTTTCCTCCCGGAACGCTAGCTAAACTAATCGTTTTAGTTTCCAACAATTAAATAATCAATAAGCTTTTTGATTGATTCAGGGCGCCACCCTTTTCTTAGAATTAGAGTCCATTGAGAGGGGCCTTGACCGGCAACGAGTGTAGCCAAGTGGTCAAAGGTGACATACTATAAATCTGTTAAAATTTTCCTACGTAGGTTCGAATCCTGCTTTTCCAAATTAAAATTTCCAGAATGAAAAGAGAAGACAAAAAATTTATTTTACTTTGTTATTTCTTGATTTATTTTATTGTTCAAAAGCACGAAGCCAATTACGACCTCAAATAGTTCCCTAACAAAAATTTAGTTCCGCTCTATAATAGTTCCAAAATAACAGTACTAGTTATTTCTACAAGTAAAATAATGACATTGATTTGAACTTTTTGACACAATCGACTAAACTATTCCCCTTTTATTATTCCCTTTCACTAATCCTCTGTGTGATAGAAACAAATTTAAGAATTATTAATCAGTGTGATAGAAAATAAATTTAGCAATTATTATCCTAAATTAGATTAAAAACTGGGGAAGATATTTATAAAAACTTTCAAGATGATTTATGTTGCTCCATCTTTAGTCGCGTATCAACTTCGGTCCAAAGTGGAAAGTAGTTTAAATAATTCAAATCAAACATTCTTTCCCTAAAAATGATGGGCCTTATTATGAATATTTTGATGTAAAAATGCGTGTGATAGCCACTATTTAAGGTGGTATTTATTTTTTATACAGCAATTCTAATGTTGAGCAAAAATAATCACTACACTATTAAAATTAATATGAAAAAATATTTTTACCCTTTTTTCCATTGCTTTTCTTCCCAAACACTCGCTTCTCTCTCTGCGTCGAACTTGAGAAAGATCTTGTGTTTCCTCTGAATGAAGCTATCAACTTTGTTATCAACCTTTTCCTCTGTGATTTCATATTTTCCATTCCTATCAACTTCAGTGGTTTTGTCACACTCCACAAAGTGGACTTTCTTGTGAGCTTCAGGGGCAAACGATTCTATGCCAAAGCTCTGCAACACAAAAATTGGAAATTGCATGAAACTGTCAAAGCTTGATGGTTTCGAATTCCTTACTGCTCTTAAAGAGTTTGAGATCAATGGAGACATGGCTAAACCATTTGAAGGCGGGTTCCGTAGTCCTGAACTTAAAGTTTCTAGTTTAAAAAATAAGGACATGTAGTCCTGAACTTAGAATTACAAGTTCAAAAGTTAAGGACAAATAATCCTAAACTTAGACTTACAAGCTCAAAAACTAAGGACAAGTAGTCGTTAACTTAGACTTACAAGCTCATAAATTAAGGACATCTAGTCCTGAACTTACAGTAACAAGCTCATAATTTAAGGACACTTGGTTCTGAACTTATAGTTGGAAGTTCAAAAATTAACGACACTTGGTCCTTAGCTTAGAGTTACAAGCACAGAAATTAAGGACAGGTAGTCCTTAACTTAGAGTTGCAAGCACATAAATTAAGGACAGGTAGTCCTGAACTTCGAGTTCCAAGTTCAAAAGTATAAGGACATATAGTCCTGAACTTAGAGTTACAAGTTCAAAAGTTAAGAACAAGTAGTCCGAAACTTAGACTTACAAGCTCATAAATTAAGGACAGTTAGTCCTAAACTTACAGTAACAAGCTCATAAGTTAAGGACACTTGGTCCTGAACTTTATGAGCGGAAGGGTATTTTCGTCCGGGCAGGTAAAAGTTAATTAAAGCATTGGCTAAAGACTAAAAACATTTTAAACAGTGGCTTAAAAGTAAATATATATCTTATTAGTGGCTAACTGTGCACTTTCCCGTTTTGATGCTAGAAAACATAAATGTCGATTGACTTATGTAAAAAAAAAAACTGCAAACTTGTCTTTTCTTCTTAATTATGTTATGCAAAACTAATACTTCTATGTTATTATTACGATCAATACTCAAATGTTCAGACAAAGTTACATGCATGAGACTGATTTATATCAAATTATCCGAAGGAAATTAATATACAAATTATAGTTAAACTGGGGACAGAGAGAATAGAATACTATATTCCCGAATAGACAAGGAGAATTATTAAAACACAGAATACGAAGTACGTTGTAATTAATAATTTTGATTTTGGTAGCTCAGAAACATTCTGCGAGGATCAGATAATTCGATAACAAAATGCAGATTTAGAGACAAGTAAAGGCCAAAGAAGATGTCCCATATAATATTCCCCATGCACATGCATGGCCATGCAAAGACTGACGTTCCTTTGAACGTATCCGTCACAGACTCACAGTACCTCTGGCTCTGAGAGAGACAGAGACCCCGCCCTTTCATATATATATATATATATATATATATATATATATATATATATATATATATATATATATATATATATATATATGCATGGCATGAATTATGCAGTATGGCTGGGGACCTCTCTGCACATGCAGAATCAAGACAACGTAGGCTCCAGAACACCAACGATTGATTTCATGTTGTTAAAGGAAGGTACCTCTCAGCTTCCTTATTAACGATATCCCTCAGAAACCCTAGAATCCAAATACTATACCTTCTCTTATCTACTATATTTGGACTAATTCAAATTTGATACTGCAATCATTTTAGCGTGTATAGCTGGGACATAAAATTTTGGCAATGGAAATATAAGAAAAGTACGTAAGATCATATCGACTTTATAACATATTGCTAGACGCATGTAATTATTAATTATTCGAATATAATTTCAAGTTAAAGTTAAGATGAGAGGAATTGTTATTTAGAAAGTAGACGGGACTAGTGGTTTTGTGTTCAAATATGTATCACTTCAAACTGTATTATAGTTGGCTACCAGTAATTTAGATAGTTGAATCGATGTCTTTTTTTTCTCTCGAAAAAATTCGAACCGTATATCTTCGTCGCAAATCGCAATTAAAATGGAGGTAAACTTTTGGCTGGCATATACTCCCTCCATTTCAATTTATGTGACCATTTGACTTGGTACGAAATTTTAGAAAAAAAAAACTTTTAAATTTGTGGTTTAAAATGAGCCAGGTATATTTGTGTGGTTATAAACCATTACATAAAGGTGTAATATTTTTAAATAGGGAAATGAGTCATTCTTTTTGGCACAGACTAAAAAGAAAATAGGTTCACATAAATTGAAACGGGGAAAATATTTAGTACTCCATCCGTTCCAGTTTATGTGAACCTATTTGGAAACAATTTAGCTTAAATTTACAATTCTACTCTTAATGAGAAGCTTTTATAATCACAAATACTCAGAACTCTTTTTTAACTTGTTTAGGACCACAAATTTCAAAAGCCTTCATTTTTTCTTAAACTTTATGCACAATCAAATAGGTTCGCGTAAATTGGAACGGAGAAAGTATGGCCTTTGGATTAGTTAATGACTCATATTCTTTCTGACAGTACGAATCTATGTGGCTTTATTTTAGTATGGATCTATATATGTCGCTTCGAATAAATCTTGCATCGATTGAGTGTACATACACGGGTAATTTAGTCTAATTATATGGCATTAGACAATTATTACTACTTGTAATTCACTTTTCGAATTGAATTAGATTTAAGTTCCAATTTTTTAACATGATATCAAAATAAGACCCAACGCGAACATTTGTGCCATATATAATGTTTGGTCAGTCATATTATAATTAATATTGTCCACACGCTCCACATTGGAATCTCACATTGGACTTAATTAAGTATATGCATGGCTGTAGTTTTCTTATATGGTTAATTTGGATAATTCTCACCACTTATATTTAACTTTAGAGCTGAAAATGGAATGAAGGGAGTATATGCGTAGTAGATCCCAATTGATTCATTCTACTTTAGAATAGAACAACAACAACGACCAGTAAATTAAAGTTTCACGATTGAGTTTGAGGAGGATAGTGTGTACGTTGACCTTACCTCTACCCCGATGGGTAGAGAGCTGATTGTTTCTGATAGACCCTCGACTCAAGAATACAAAAAGAGACAATCTAGACAATATATCAGTACCATCAACAAAAACCATAGAAATAATAACAATATCACAAGAACCAGTAAATAGATGGAAAGCAAACAATAACTAGTAAATAAGGCCTGGCACTATGAAAACGGAAGAGTAGTGTGAACACAACATTGACCATTAGTAGTCTAAGACAAAATCTTATCAGACTAGCATCACACTGGCACGAGTTAGAAATATGCTCAACTACCTCCTAACCTATAACCTTAATGCTCGACCTCCACAACTTCCTATCGAGGGCTATATCCTCGGAGATTGGAAGCCTCGTCATATACCGCCTGATCACCTCTCCCCAATACTTCTTAGGCCGCCCTCTACCTCTCCCCAACACTTCTTAGGCCGCCCTCTACCTCCTCGCCCTCGCTTTTACTACCCTCTCCCAAACTTTCATAGTATGACTCAGTACGTTTATACCCTTGTACTTTAGAATAGAACATTATGCCATTTTAGATGTCTTTGGTTTCAACCAAAAAGGAAAAATCAATGGAAGTTGGATATATCAAGTAGAACAAGCCAAGTAATTATCAGTACTTTGTCAAGTAATTGCTTTTGACAACTTGAGCTACCTTTCGGTGAATCGATTTGAACTTTGAATTGATCCTCCTCATCATCATCATGAAAAGATAGAAATTATCAGTACACTGAAATTCTTGTTGTTGGTTAATGACATTGATTTTACTAATCTCACCGGTACTACATTACTCTAGAATTCCTAATATTTTGAGATTTTTTTAAGGAAAAAATGCATAAGTACTCCTTGACCTATAGCCGGATTTCCAACTACACACTCTATTTTTACGGGAGTCCTATTACCCCCCTCCCCCCCCCCCCCCCCAACCCAAACTATATTTAAGTAGAATTATTTGTGTTGGGTTTAAGCTTCTTAAAGCTTAAAATAGAGTGAATGAAAAATAGAGGGAAAACGATTTTTTTTGAATTTCTCTCTTTGACAAAGGGACATTGTCTTATATTGGAGGAGGAAAAGAGTTTTGAGTGGTATATATACAATTGCACTTCTTCTAGATCTTAAAGAGTTGAGAATAAGGCAAGTCTCGCACCGTCTTCGGCTTCGGCCAAATGATTTGATTGATTAATTAATTTTTTGGACCAAATTTATTTGTTAATATTAATACAATATTATTTAATCCAAATTAGATTGATTCTGTAACAGTAATTTAATTTTTTCCTCCGTTTTCTTTTCCCATTTTAATTTGAATTTGGCGGGTTTGTACCCTTAAAGCTTACGTGGCAAAGTGTGTCTATTTTACAGTGCCCGGAGAGTTAGAAGCAAGAAAAAATGATTTTTCAGTTCTTTTTCTGTTTTGCTTTTTTACATTTTTTTAATGAGATATATAATTTTTTAATTTTTTTTCTTTTCCGTTTCCTTTTCTATGTCTTTTTCTTCTTCTCCTCCATGTCGATATTCCCGTCAACAACATACAACACTCGCTGGCGACTTATGGCTTTCTTCTTTAATTATTTCAGTTAGTCATCTTCCTTTTTCTCTTTCTTTCGAACACACAAATCACACTTTCATAAAATAAATTATACATATGTAAAGCAAAACAATTCAGATCTGGAAGCATCCTTTACCGAAATATCTTTTTTCTACCGGAAAAATTAGAGTCTATAAAATTTCAAACCGAAAGAAGCTTTTTCTTACCCAGCAGATACACATATACTCACATAATTCACCATCACTTGCCTCTTAATTATAAGAGCCATCATTTTTATGCCCCCGCAATTATCGGTGATAGAAACCATCCAAAACGTCACCACCACAATATTCCTNCCCAAAAATTCTTTTAAAGGCCCCAAACCCACATTAAAAAAAAAAAAAAAAAAAAAAAAAAAAAAAGAAGAAGAACAGCAACAGACCAGGGCCAAAAATTAGAACGTGGGGTGAAACTTCGTTGTCTAGTTTGGTGGTGAAGAGTGTAAATGAAAAAGAGAAAAGGGAAAAAAAAAAAGTAAATGAAATATACACTTATTTAGGGCGTGTAATTTACTTCCCTGTAAAATTCTGATTGTAGTATTTCAAGATTGAATTTATTCTATTTTAAAATAGTTCCCGTGAGTAATAGGACCCCCGAAAAGAAAAATCGATCATAGGTTGGGGGTACAGATGCATTTTCCTTTTTTAAAATGAGATTTTTTAATTGCTTGTTCATTTAAACGAAATAAAAACCTGTCAGTACTTTGTAAGAGAGTAATTATTTAACAACAAAGCATAAATAAAACATGAAGATACTCTTTCTAATGTAAGATAAGAACGATAGGCCAAAAAAAAAAGATAAGTAAGATTAAGACACCACTTAATGTTGTTGGAGGCTAATAGGTTAAAAACCCTTCATTTACTAATCATGTGAATTTAACCTAATTTTGTCTAGGCGTTATGCGTCGTCTTGATTTTTTTGAGTGCTTATTACAAGGGAGAAAAACTACTCTAACTTCTTTGTATCAGAATTTCTCAGTCCACCCATCAAGGCATCAACAAAATGGGTAATTAAGACGCATGTGATGGATGTACTGTGCTTGTACTTGCAGAAGAGTCCAATAACTCAACAGTGCCTTCCTCAATTTGATAATATTCCTTCCTGTAGTCGACAGAGATGGGAGATGGGCTGATGTTTCATAGATTAAGTTATCTTTGCAAATCTTTGATTTTTGACCTCTCACTTACTTTCCCGTCTACAGGTAAAATCTTTGCTGACATACATTTTTTGTCACAATATCAGATTATTCAAATACTCATATTTATAGGTAAGCTAAAAATAAAATAATTTATTTGCTACAATAAATAAATATTAAGTATAAAAATACTTTACTAACGACTAATATAATTTAAACAAAAAAAAAAAACCTCCAGAATGGCCATTTTTCCCCCTGCTAAATATGGTATGGCCAATTTTGTAATTAATTGTGGTTGCAGCTTCTTGATTAGGGTGAAGACACAAAGATTCTTGGACCATCTTTCTGTTATAATTAATTAAGAAGTTGACACCTGTAACAATATCTTGTCTTGTCCTTTTCAATATGGAAAAATCATTTCAGCAGAAGGAAGCTTCGCCGAACCCTAACACTTTTTGTTTCTTTTTGGCTCTTGGTAAAATCATAGTCATGGTTTGTTGTTTTTTGTTCAGTTGTTCATTAATGAGGGACTATGATATACTGGTTCTTTGCAAACTCGGGGAAAAAAATGTGGAGGCAGTGGAACTTAATTAGTATAATTCTATGGTGTTAGTTATATATAGGGGTTGGAACTCATTTTGGAGAAAACTTTTGCCAACGAGTTTTCTCTAAAGTTGATGTTATTCGCAATCCCTCTAACCCAAAGGAAGATTTCAAAATTACATTTCAATGAGAGTCATGAAATCAAATAATTGAATTGTTTGGTCGAAAAAAATGCGCAATTTGACGCTACTTTTATGAAAAATATTCGTATTAAATAAAATTATTCCGATATTGACATGCATATAAGATCAAAAAGATTGTGCTTAGTTAGGCACCTAATAGAACTCAGTGAGAGCGAACATTACGTTAAATCAAATAATTGAATTGTTTGATGGAAAATCACGCTACTTCAATGAAAATATACAAGAACTAAAATTATATATTACGACTTTGATTGGTACACGTGAAAGAGGGTGCTTAGTTAGGAACAAGGATCGGACACGCATGGATTTTGGTCCCATTATATTATGTGAAAAGAGAATAACATTTTATATTAAGTTTAAGTTATATCAATCGTGTTAAAAAATTATACTATTAAATTACATGCATCAGAAGCTTGTCCTAGTAAGGTCCAGCGAGAAAAGCAAATTTGATTTGGGTACATTAGTAGAATCAAAATTTGTAATCCGCTATTGTTTGGCCACAAAGGATAAGACCTCTTGTTAAACTATTTAAATAAGAAGATTAAGGATAAATTCTAGCAAAAGATAATTAACCCTAGATCAATGAATGTCAAGTAAGAAAAATTGGATAAGGTTAAGCTCACGAACTGAGTAAGATTATGAAAAAGGTCTAGTGTATATGATGAGCTAACATTCTTGACATCATTACTCCACGATGTAAAGTAAAGAGGAAAGAAGGATTCACCGATCATGGCCACGAGATATGTCTTTATTTATTCCATGACGATGATTACAAACATGGATTTCAAGGTTCTGAACCTTCTCCTTTTTACAACATGGACTTTACAATTCCCCTCTCCTGTCAGTGAAGAAGTGTGTGATTTTTGAATAGTTACCCCCTTTCTTCATTCTCTCACCTGATATTTATACAAGGTATTCTCTTTTATCTAACGGTCATTAGCCAGGATACCTAAGTCTTTTGACCGTGCTTTAGATCGACTCTCTGAAATGTCGTACGTCCACTTCGCCGTACAGTCCTTCTGCGTGTACGAACTCGGTCGTGGTCGGGGTGCTGGTCGCTATGGTGCCTTATGAATACGACTTCGGCCTAATTGATCCTTTGTCATTCCTCTTCATGCACATTCTTGTTTGGTCAGATTTTGACCCATACAGTTAGTCCCTCCGCCTATTGGGGTCGTCTTTTGGCGAGCTCCATGGGCGGACTTTGTCGATTCGAAAGTTTTGAGAAATCTGAGCACTTTGGTCCATGGGTGAGTACCTCATAGCGAGGTAGCGACATGATGTTTCGAGAGCTGCATCATACCGTTACGTTAGTTTGGAATGTCATTAAATTCCTCATGCGTCATTATGACACACGTCCGCGTTGCGTCGTTTCTCGTGCCCCTTCCGTTTTTTTTCAAAAAATGGCGGCGTTTGGTTTCCCTGCCCAAAATATTCATATCCCTGTCAATAGGGAAAAGTTCCCAATTTGAATGCAGTGTCCCCCTATCGTTCAAAAGAACGTCTTAAAGCATTCCTTCTTCTCCCCCAGTTTCTCGTATTTCCTTTTCTGCTAACAGTTCTCGTGGCTGCTACCTTCTTTTCCTTCCCATTCCCGATCTGTACAATCAATCAAAGAGATGGCTAGTGCCTCTTCCAACCCTGATAGAGCCGTTGGTGCCCCTGTACCGGAAAACGATATAACCTCACTCGAAGGGAGAGTGGTTATGGCGGAGGATGGAAGATTTCCGACGGTGGATGAAGTGGTCCCCCGCCTAGGAAAGACAAGGACTGATTACAAGAGCCCTGCTGAGGATGAGTTTGAACTTGTCAAATCTACAATGGATGTCGTGATGCTCACGGCGTTTAAAACCAAATGGAGAATCCCTGATCATATTGAACTTGTTCCAGGGGGTCGTGACATAGTGCATATACACCTCCCGAGCTAATGCGCGTTCTACGCGTATCCATTCATCATCGGATACACGCTTCCCCTTCCTTCCTTGACGTACTTCTACCGCTAATATGAGATATGTCCGACCCAACTCTCTTCGTACATATACAAACTCTTCCTTATGCTTATCAAGTACGCGGAGCTGGCCGATCGGGATTTCTCTCCAAAACCTGCTTCACCTCTTCGTCCCCCATTTTCATATGGGCATGATGATTCACCTTTGTCACTGAGGAACCAAGGGCTTGGTGGTGAAGATGGATGACAAGACCAACCGCCGCTTCTGGGAGAACTTATTTTATGTCCAAACGGAGCACGTGGTATCGAACCCCGCTGGGTTTTGTGAGATGTGGAGTTTTGCCCGTAGGTCTTTCATTCTTTTCATCTATTTTTTTTTTAAATAAAATGGGTTGTTGGTTGTTTCCCTCTAGTGATCTCGTCGAGTATTTTTTGTTTTTGCAGCTGAGAGATTACCTCATCCACAAGCTGCTGATATCCGCGGGTGGGCGAGCTAGATTCTGACTCATACGATGGGGATTCGTGAATGGGCACCCTTCCACAAGAGGTTTGGGCGCAAACCTTCCGGTGGTGAGTCGGCTCGTCTCGCCCTTAGTCACGTTGTTCCTCGCTCCGTATTTTTCTTTTCCTCATATCTTCGTTTGGTCAAATTTTTATCATTGGCAGGTCGGAGGGGAGCAAGAAGGGCGAGGGCTCCTTTTCTTGCTTTCCGCTAGCCGGTTTCCTATGCCAGGCCCGTACCAGTGGCTGCTGCGGATAAGGGCGTCCAGAATCTGGCTACTTCGCAGATCACATCTGCGTTCGAACGTGGTCGTTCGGAGGTTGCTCCTCGATCGGATACACTGGTTCCCACAGTTTGTTTGGCGGACGAACCTTCTCAGGATGATGGCGTAGAGGCCCCGTCAAAGACGCAGAGGATAATGTCGGAGGGGGCGTGTTTGATTGAAACTACTTCGAGGGGTGACCAATTTTGGCGGTGTTTGAAGCCGGCAATGATGCCAGCCTGGGTGTGGAAGCGATGCCCATTTCGAGCATGGAAGAGACTGTCGTGGCGGGGAACAGAGTTCGGGGGCCACTACGATTGCTCTAAGCGATCCTCCCATATCTCAGGAGGCCCACCCCCTCTTCGGCTAATGAGAGGTTGAAGGGCGTAGTGGTAGATGATTACGAATGTGATTCTGATATTGATATTGAGGATGTTCGAAGAAGGTTTTACCAGGGTCGATGTGAGGGCATAAAGTCCCTCATGTGTGCTCGAGATTCCATCGTACTTTACCTGTTGGAGGATACGGTGGACTTGGTGCCCCAATTCGACCTTATGTGCTTCGTTGCTGAAAGAATGTCTCTTCGGGAGATCAGTGATGTCGATTTGTCGCACGGTGTGGCTGGGATGGCCTTGAGGGTGAGTTTCTCTTTGCTATCTTTTTTGTTTTGTGCCTTTTTATTTTGGTGACTCCCTCCCCCCCCCCCCTTTTTGACTTATATTATGGAGATCGATAGTGCACGTTGGGCTGAGACGTGGGCCGATGTCTTCCAGAAATAGGATAGGTATCGCCGGTGTCGCGACAAGTGCCGTGAGATGCATGCGCAACTTAGGGCGTGCGACAGCCACCAATCCCTTAGGGAAGAGTTGGAGAAGAAAGACGGGGTCCTGGTGCGGTCTATCCGCAGATGCAGCGAGATTGAGGGGCTGCTTAGGGTCAAAGACGAGGAGCTCGAGGTGGGCAAAGGGATAGCGGACGAATGTGAGGACCTTCAAGCGAAGGTGGTGGCCTTGAAGGCTGAGCTTGAGCAAAACGACACTAGAGTTTCCAACCTAAGTGCAGAGTGGTCAAAGAAGGTGGTTGAGTTAAAGGGATGGTGACAGAGTTGGAGAGGGCCGAGGGAGCCCGGGTGGCGGCTTTGGCGAGGTCAACGGCACTGGAAGACACTATTTGCGTCCTCAGGTCTGAGCGGTAGGTTGAGAGGGAGACAATTCCACTAAGGGAGGTGCGGTTCGAGGAACGGATCGGCGTGCTTGAGCGCGATGCCTCAAACTTGGGTGATCAAGTTGTGGCTCTCGAGGCCGAGAAAGGGCAGTTATTGGCTCAGACCCCTCCTCAAGAATCCGTCCCTGTTGTCGTCCCCTGCCATTTGTACGAAATGTGGGTCCCTTATGAGGCCCAACGAGATATATATAAGGACTTGTGGGCGGCGAGAGGCGTTTCTGAGGCCGTTTATGAAGATGCTCGTGTTAAAGCACGCGAGGCTCGTCTTACCTACGGCTATGACCCTGCGACACCGGAGGCCGGTGGGGATGCTGATATCGAAGATGGGCTTTCTTATGATGAGGACAGTGATGGAGGGGACGATGGTGGAGATGTGGCTGAGTGAAGTTTTATAGCCTTTATGTACTCAGATTTTTTTGTTCTTTTCGTTGGTTTTGCTTGTCGTCGTTTTTTTTCTTTGTGGGGGCCCATTTTGGCCTTTTGTAAGGTGATGTTGCGTATATACATTTTCTGAATAAAATTGTTATTTTGTTTTTGCCTGTCTGTTCCTGGCTTTCTCCTCTTTTTTTAAAAAGGTCTTTGGATTTTTTTTGTGATGAGTCCTTGACTTTTAGTTGAGAATTCGAGTGAGGTCGAATTTTAACTTGTTGGTTCGAGCGAGATCGAACTACGTTATGTTAATTCGAGCGAGGTCGTACCATAATTTATTAACTCGAATGAAGCTGAACTTGGTTTGTTAATTCGAATGAGGTTGAACTTGACTTGTTAATTCGAACAAAGTCGAACTTGACTTGTTAATTCGAACGAAGTCAAATTTTCTCTTTGCTTGGCGATGGCGGGGACTGTATAGGTGTTAGTTCGAACGAGGTCGAATTGTGACCATTAATGAGTTCGAACGAGGTCAAACCTTACTTGTTAATTCGAACGAGGTCGAATTTTAACTTTGCTTGGCGATGGTCGGGGACGCATGGGTGTGAATTCGAACGAGGTCGAATTGTAACCCGTAATGAGTTCGAGCGAGTTCAAACTTTGTTGGTTAATTTGAACGAGGTTGAATTTTAACTTTTCTTGGAGAAGGCCGGGGGCCGCATGGATATGAATTCGTGCGAGGTCGAGTTGTGACCCGTAATGAGTTCGATCGAGGTCGAACTTTGTTGGTTAACTCGAATGAGGTCGAATTTTATCTTCACTTGGCGATGGTCGGGGGCCGCACGAGTGTGAATTCGAACGAGGTCGAATTGTGACCCGTAATGAGTTCGATCAAGGTCGAAATTTGTTGGTTAATTCGAATGACATCGGATTTTATCTTCACTTGGCGATGGCCGGGGGCCGCATGGGTGTGAATTCGAACGAGGTCAAATTGTGAACCGTAATGAGTTCGAGCGAGGTCCAACTTTATTGGTAATTCGAACAAGGTCAAATTTTACTTTTGCTTTGTGATGGCCGGGGGCCGCATAGGAGTAAATGAATGAGGCCGAATTGTGACCCGTAATGAGTTCGAGCGAGGTCGAAATTTTTTGGTTAATTCGAACGAGGACGAATTTTACTTTCGCTTCGCGACGTGCGGATTCAGTGGATGGGTAAGAATGTCGCATGTTGCCTAGCTTTCATTGGAGAATACCACGCGTTGTTGTATTTTGTATGCATGCATCGGGGTGAGTCCCAGTCTATCTAACCTTGCTTTCGTAGGAGGATATCACGCGTTGTTGAATTGTTTATGCATGCATCGGGGTGAGTCCCAGTCTATCTGACCTTACTTTCATTGGAGAATATCATGCGTTGCTTCATTGTTTATGCATGCGTCGGGGTGAGTCCCAATCTATCTAGTCCCTTCATTGCTCGGCCTGGAGAGACCGTTTACGGGACGTGCAATGAACTTATTGCTTAGGCTTCTGGGCATCCTAGGATTCGATTAACTCGAACGAAGCTCAGACGTGATTCATCGTATTTAGTCGGCTGAATTGGCGTAGTGTCGCCTTGGTGAGCTTTTCGTACTCATGTCCCGCCTGTGTTTGAGAGACAGTACGTTTCCTGGGCTGACCGCCCAGTCCCAGGCTATGGAGATTGTTTCTTAATGGTGCCGGCTTGTTCTGAACTGTTTGCCTGTTATCTGTAACATGGTATGGTACGAGGAATTTTCTCGATTTTCCATTTCCCGTAGATCGGAATTTAGAGCCTGTATGTCGGCTGGCCTTCTTTCGCGTATTCAGGAGGAAGCCCCTGTTTTCTGTTTCACACTTTTTAAAATAGGAATAGCATGTTAGAAGTACATGGATTATTTGTTACCTTGGTCGGCTGGTTAGGTGAGGAATGAGAAATATTGGCCATGTTTCCCTCGCCGACCGCGCTCTTTAGACTTAGAAAGTCCTCTCGCTTGGCAATGAGCTAGGGATCATGTCGCATGGCGACTCGCCTTGTTCTATACTTGGTATTGGTTTTAGGCCTGACGTCGGCTCCATGCTCAGCCTCGTCATTGGTTGAGATGGGGCATCTCGTGGGTGAACGATCCACTCCACCCGTTAGGATCTCGAGTTCGAGTCCTAGTTCGTCTCAGTCCCCAGTGCACAAAGATAACAAAAATATAAGTCATACAACAAACATACAGACGAGGAGTATTTTAGTAGTAAATGACACAACAAGCATCGTCTCATATAGTAGGAGGGAAGGCGGTATGTGTAAGGTGTAGAAGGTGTCAGGTGCTAACCTGAAAATGGGATTACGGACGCGCTTGGTATGCAATAGTCGTAGTCCCTCTATGATGGCTTATGCTCTCAATGCATCAGAGCTGTTGTTGTGGCGCATCGCAGTTCTCGTGTATAAATCAGGTATAACTCCGGTTTCGCGTAAGGATTTATCTTTGGTTGGTTTGGCAGTTTCGGGGGTTTACCGACCAGTTTTGCAAGTCGACATTCGTATGAAAGGATGAAACTTCACCGAATAGGAGATAGAGCTAACACCACGTTTGGATCTAGAGGGAACTAAGGTTTTGGCTAGAAAATCCCCACAGACGTCGCCAAATTGTTTGACGAAAAAGTATGAGACCTAGTGTTAAACTAATTAAATAAGAAGATTGAGGGTAAATCCTAGCCAAAGGTAATTAACTCTAGATCAATGAATGTCAAGTAAGAAAAGTTGGATAAGGTTAAGCTCACGAACTAATTAAGATTACGAAAAAGGTCTAGTGTATATGATGAGCTAACATTCTTGATAGCATTACTCCATGATGTAAAGTAAAGAGGAAAAGGATCCACCAATTATGGCCACGAGATATGTCTTTATTTATTCCATGACGAGGATTACAAACATGGATTTCAAGGTTCTAAACCTTATCCTCTTTACAAGATGGACTCTCCAATTCCCCTCTCATGTTAGTGAAGAAGTGTGTGATTTGTGAATAGTTGCCCCCTTCCTTCATTCTCTCACCTGATATTTATACAAGGTATTCTCCTTTACCTAACGGTCATTAGCTAAGATACCTAAGTCTTTTGACCGTGCTTTAGATCGACTCTCTGAAATGTCGTACGTCCAATTCGTACAATCCTTTTGAGTGTACGACCTCGGCTGTGGCCGGGGTGCTCGTCGCTATAGCGCCTTAGGAATACGATTTCGGCCTAATTAATCCTTTATCGTTCCTCTTCATGCAGATTCTTGTTTGGTCAGATTTCGACCCATATAACTATAACGTCTGCACGCCTACACACGCCAACTAAGATTAGAAAGGTAAAAAAAAAAACGAGCTAAAAGTGATAGTATATCTAAATAAAAGGTGAGGAAAGGGGATACTTGCAAGTCCGATAAGTTGATTAGTATATAGTAGTGTACCATCCCAAGGTGTGATATGATATATAGAATTGATGAGATTGTTTTATTTTTAACTAAAGGTTTTGACTTTTCAAATTTGAGTTTCGGATTAGAAGAAACTCTTTGATATAGAGTGCTTCCGCTTTAATAAATTCTATATAATGTAAATTTGGATTTCAAGCTAATGATTTTGGATATCGGATGGTTTACCAAAAAAGATATAGTAATGTCATGTGGTTAATAATTTCTTTACTTTTTTTGTTTATTGTTGATGTTACTTTTACCATATATTAAGCTCCCTTTTTGGATATAGATTTTTAACTCTTTTTAAAAAAAATTTAGCTTGAAAAATATCATTTTATCATGAATTTTGATCAATTTTGTTTAAAAAAAAGTAACTTATAAGTTCCAAAATCTGATTTGGGTCAGCTTATGTGTGAAATGTTTTCTTGTCACGACCCAAATTATCCTCCGAAGGTATCGTGACGGTACCTAGTCTCTACGACTAGGTAAGCTTAATTTGCGGATAAAACTTAGTTAAAAAATACGATAAATAAAGAAATTAAGGACAACATCTGAATAATCATAACGATGTCACTCGGCATGTACAAAAATATAAATCTCCCGGATTGTCACAATATAGTCACAAGCTTTTACTCTACTGTAGCTCTAAAGAAAACTGGAAAGTACATAGGAAACTTGGAGGATTCTGCGGACGCGGCAGAAATACCTTGCGGTCTCCTGGAAATAACAGCAATAACTAGCCACGAGACTGATAACTCGTACCTGGATCTGCATACGAAAAACATGTGCAAGAAAGGGCATGAGTACACAACATTTAGTACCCAGTAAGTGCCAAGCCTAACCCCGATCAAGTAGTGACGAGGTCAGGTTAAGGCTCTACTGGATTAAATAAAATCAAAGTAAAGCAGTTCGAAAGATAAGTAATTTCTACAGTAAACAGTTAACTAAAAATATTCGAAAATTTTACAGTAAAGAGAGCCCTCAGCTCAGATCAAGGTAACACAAGGTGGAATCTCCCGGGATGTCGTCCCGTAGTTCCAAATGATTATGCAGTACAGGGGAATCTCGTGGAATAAGCCCGTAGTCCAAAAATAAATATGCATTGCCGGGGAATCTCCCGGAATAGCCGTAATTCCAATTTAAATATGTAGTATAGGGGGATCTCCCAGAATACGTCTGTAGTCCTAAAATAAATATGCAGTGCTAGGGGATCTCCCGAAATACGTTCGTAGTCCCAATTTAAATATACGATGCGAAAATAAATGACAGATAAAACATCAATTTATACAATTTATTTAATCGCAGGTAGGGAAAAGCAATAAACTAACTAAGCATGGCGCATAGAGTGACAGATAGGAAATTTAATATTTAACAGGTAAGCATGCTTTTCTAATCTAAGTTAAACAATTTATCACATTAAACTGATGTAATAAGAGAAAAACACTTTATAATCTTTTGGAGAAAGATGGGATTTTTACAATAATGGCCCGTGTACATACTCGTCACCTCACGTACACGGCGCCCACACAACAATAAATGTCAAATTATCCTAAGGGAAAGACCCCAACATAGAGTTAGGCAAGCCACTTACCTCGACTGCTCAAATCAACTCGATATCGCGCTCTTTCCACGAGTACTCGACTCCAAATGGCCCAAATCTATTCAAATTAAGTGCATAATGTAAATAAAACTTTAATTAACTAATTTAATTAATCAATTCGAAGCTAAAACGCGAACTTGGAAAAAATCGCCCCAAAAGTCCCCCGGGCCCATGCCTCGGAATCAAGTAAAAGTTACCAATTCATAACACCCATTCACTCACGAACACATTCAAACAAGATTCATCAAAATTCGATGTCAAAATCCCACTCGGAATTTCAATCGAGGCACTTATCTCCCGTTTCAAACTTTTTCCCACAAATTCCTTAATTAAATTGAAGAACTTACTATAGATTGATTAAATACAACTGAAATAAGATTAGTAATCGTTACCTACTGGTCTCCTCTTCAAAATCCTTACAAAATCGCCTATTCCCGAGCTCCAAATCGATTTTAGAAGTTATGAACTCAAATCCTCAATTTTTCATATTTCTGCCCAGCGATGCCCGCATCTGCGCTCCCAGAACCGCACATGCGGTCCCGCTTCTGCGGACGGGCTTTCGTTTTCATAAGATATGCAACAAATAATAAGGCATATCGTTTTCTGATTCATAAATCGAAAAATTCTGACATTCATACTAATACGGTAATTGAATCAGATATTGCTGAATTCTTTGAGAATATTTATCCATATAAAAAGGAATGTGAGACGTCTAGTGAAATATCTAAGCAACCTCGGGAAGAAGAAAAGGAAAGTACACCTAATGAGGTGAATCTAAAACGTAATAAACGTAAAAAAGACTACTACTTCCTTTGACCAGATTTTCTGACATTCTTATTAGAAAATGAGCTTCAAACTTTGGAAGAAGTTATATCTTCCTTGGAAAGAAGCAATCAATACTGAGACAAAATTCATATTAAGTAATCATACTTGGAAAAATGGTTGATCTTCCTCAAGGAAATAAACCTTTGGGTTCTAAGTGAATTTTCAGAAGGAAAATGAAAGTTGATGGTACTATTGACAAATAGCTGGCAACATTAGTTTCCAAATGGTTTAGACAATGAGAATGTCTTGACTATTTTGACATACACTCGTCGATTACGAGTATTGCACACATATGAATGTTAGTAGCATTGTCTACAATATACGGTCTTGAAATCCAGTAAATGGAAGTGAAGACACCCTTTTTAAATTGTTATTTGGAGGAAGAAATTCACATGGAACAACCAATAGTTTGTGGTTTTTGAAAAAGAAAAGAAGGTTTGCAGACGCGTTAAGTCGCTTTATGGACTAAAATAAGCACTCAAACAATGGCATGCGAAATTTGACTAGAAAATATTGTCAAACGATTTCAAATTAGTGTATTTACATTAAAAATACTCTAAATTGTGTTGTCATTGTTTGTTTATATATAGATTATTTGTTGATAGAAACGGCACATAAAACATGTGAAATATGGGGGAATTTAGCTTATGCATAACAAAAGCTATTGCTTGACGGGATATATATATATATATATATATATATATATATATATTATCTAGAAGAATTAGATGATGTGATTCTTCGAACCTCACGAATCCTTAGGGATATTGATACGGTAGTCGGTGAATTCATTACTTGTTCAGTCTTAGTGATGACTAGTGATGAAACTACAAAATCGAAAGTTGTTTACGTGTCGTTTTAGAAATGATTTGTTCTTTCTTGAACATTTATAATGTTTAGCTCTTTTATGAAACAGTGTCACCTGGAAGGTTGTGACTTTTCATGAAAAGTGCGTTTATATATTTGTATAAACATGACGTTCATGAACGAATGTATTAATACGTTATTCTATGATGTGGTGAACCAGCCGATGAACATGACAAAAATCCATTGCAAGTTTGATTTGTTTCATGAATGAAGGTGCTATAATTTTCATATCATATAGGCGTATGAATAAATAACATACAAATTCTTGAAAATGGCGGAGTGATTGATTAATGTGTTATATATTAAAGGGCTTTTGCCACAACTGATGCCAATCATTCCAGCTGTTGTTATAATATACTATTGATACATTAAATGTAGTCAATATTCTGATATGCAATAGAAAGTCGAGACATATTAGTCTACGTCATAAGAAAGTTTGTATTGAACTTCCATAACAATGAAACGAGTCTGGAGATATTTGAAATATACTCAAAATTATGCTTTGCACTACAATAAGTATCCTACGGTAATGGAGGGGTATAGTGATGCAAATTAGATCATTGGTTGAATTGATTCTAAACCATTGGTGGAGGTGCAATATCTTGGAAATCGTCCAAACAGACATGTATCGCCCGCTCTACAATAGAGTCTGAGTTCATAGCTTTAGACAAGTCCGGCGAAGAAGCTTAATGGCTCCGAAATTTCTCAAAAGATATTCCAGTTTGGTCCAAGCCTTTGGCACCTATATGCATATATTGTGATGGTCAATCGACAATAGGAAGGGCCGGGAGCATTATGTGTAACGGGAAATCTCGTCATATACGGCGACGGCATAAAACCGTTAGGAAACTATTCTCTAGGGGAATTATCATAATTGACTACATGAAGTCAAGCGATAGTGTGTCGAATCCACTTACAAAAGGTCTAACTAAAGAGGTAGTTAAGAGATCATCGAGGGGAGTGAGACTATGGCCAAGGACAAGTCATTGTGGCCTAACTCTACCTAGAAGACTGGAGATCCCAAGATCTTGGTTCAAGGAGATCAAACAAAGTCATTAATGACGGTTCAACATTGTCAAGTAAAATTCGTTTTGTTCCATTCTCGTGATGAGACAATGTTCAGTACCAAGGATAAAACGTTAAGGCTTTTTAATGGTTTCTAATTTGATACGGGGTATATCAAATAGTGTATCTACAGGATAACACGCTTAGGAATCACCTATGTAAGTGTGAAGTGTAAGTCGCTACAAGGAGAATTCTGTAAGGCCAATTCTCTATGCACTTATGAAACCAGGCGGTGTTCATGGTTGAAACGAACACAACAATGAGAACCAAAGACAGCTAAGGGTTGATTGTGTGACTTATGGTTGTCTAGGTATACACCAAAGTTCGATGGTTCAAAGATACCAAATCTACCAATTGACCAATATATTCGACATTGGTTCACTATGGAAAGTTCAAAGAGAAACCTACTTATCCAGATGCGATTAATCCATAATTGCAAATCACACAGTAGTTTCATGCATGTTTATTCACATATGTCCATTTCCCATGCATGTGGGGGATTGTTGCATTTTTATTAAGGGGTGTGAATAGAAAATGAAAGAGGCACCTCTTGGATTGCACCTCTTCATCTCACCCTTTCATTGTCTATAAATTTAGAGGCTTGGCCTCATTTTATAGATGGAAAAATCTGAAAACTCCTCCCCTCTTTTCTACTTTATTGCATTATTTTCCAAAATAAATGTAAGTGTCAAGTGTGATTTGCTCCATTTGTTGAGTTCGCTGAAGTTCTGTGATTTATAGTGCCGCTATCACAGAATAATTATTCCGTTCTATCCTGGGAGAAATTAATCAATAACCTTGGGTAACAGTGAGGGGATTAAATTCCTTATGGACACACTGTGAATTCAGTGGGCTCGGAATTATTTTACGTTTTGTTTATTGAACTAAAGTTTGTTTGCTTCTAAGATTTTCTGATCTTGAACACGGTAATACTAACACCAACTACCAACAGAATTTTATGACGAAGAAACGTTGGAAATTTTTGGTAGAAAACTGGGCAAACTACTCAAAATTGATTCATGCACCTCTTCCACGTTGAGAGGAAGATATGCACACATCTGTATCCAAGTACCCATTGAAACCCCAAAGAAAACATCAGTAATCATTGGCCACCATAAGCAAGTAGTGATTAATGAAGGTGAAGGTATGTTATGTACAACATGTGAAAGAATTGGCCACACAACAAAAAATTGCAATTTCGGAAGATTCCAACCACCATTGTCACAAGAAGCCCCTGAAATTTTAGGAACACACACTAAGGAAGGAGAGAACGATGGATGGAAGACAATCACCTTCCCTAGATGAAAGAAAACAATCAACAAACGATGAAAGGAGGGAATAATGGAAACGAAAACAATCAACATCATGCACAAAAATCACAAAAGATCCAAATAAAAATATTCGATGCAAACTCGGCTAATTTTCTGGAAACCAAAACTTTTCAATATAATTCAAAGTCTAATAATACGCAGTCCAAAAATTACAATAGGCCCGGTGGTCATGTGAATAAATAAAATCCTATCCCAGCTCCCTAACAGCCTAATACACGTGGCGCAACCCATGTACAGCGCCAAACACAAGGCTGGAATGGGGCTTGAGGGAGATGACACCAAAAATTCAATTGGGGGCGCTAATGATGCGACACATGCCCTACTAAAGATGTGGCCTTGGGCCACCACGCCAGTACCAAATCGACAACTGGGGTCCATTCCTAATTGGAAAAACCCAACCCAAATAATTACCCCTACCCAAATACCTACGCATCCCTTACTCCCCTCCTAGCGGAGTACTCTAATGGGGGAAACTCACCACGTTCCATGAACACTCAAGTGCCTCACCTGAGAACACACCCAATCTCAGGTGATATGACACCTTCCGTCCACTCAAACAGATACCACATTAATTCTGAATCCATTTCTCGAGATGCATTAACCGATGACCTTTCCACTGATCTAGATTTGACACCAAACGACGCCATACGAGCCGTCTAGTTAACATAACCCCCACCATTACCCAAAGAGGTAAAACAAAAAAACACAAAAATAGAAAACATCTAGCTGCCACCCACCATCGTAACGTCGCTTCCACCGCCATCAGACCACTCACCGGCATCGTGGCTGGAAGTGGCACTTCAAGGACATGGACTAACCTACAATTTCACCCTGGGAAATCAACCAATAACCCTATTTGTCCAAAACCCTATGCATTCGGAGAGGGTAACGATAAGAGCCCTAAACGAAGCCTTGGCAGCCTTTGGCCCATGCCAGTGGCAAGCGATGACAAGCAACGACAACATGCAACCCAATCTGGACCCACAAATTCTCAACACCCTCATCTCCCAAGCGTTCCAGTAAATCCCGTTCTTCCCATACCCGGGAATGGAGGACCCAACAGCGTCTCCAGTGTTTGTGACTATCGAGCGCCAATCCTGTCAAACTCCATCACCTTCTGATCGACTAGAGAAGAACCAGTCACTACCGCTAGGAAATATCACAAAGGATATCAACAAAACCTTAGACCTTCTAAAAAAGAAAAACCCACCTAAAATGTAAAGAACAGCCTACGGCCCCGTACGCACAAACTCTCTCCTACTAGACTCAGTCAGAGCAATCGAGTTCAGTGTAGAGAGCAGCCCAGTGCTTGTGTTGTTGTGGTCCAGGGCCATGACCAAGTGTGGTTTGAGCCTGGTCTCTCAGTGATCGGCTCCTACCTACACCACTATAGAATGGCAAGGAGGGGTCGATGTAGCTTTTACCCGATAGGATCGGGATCGAAATACACATGGAGTTAGAATATTGGAGTTGGGTTCCTATTCGACTTAGCTGTGTATTATGTCTTTAATTACAATCCTAAGCATAGGTTGGTTTGATTATATATTAAGTGTATTGCTAATAATTACTTAAGAACAAGTTAAGTATGATATTTTTGTAAGGGTTTTCTTAATTTATAAAAGGCACTAGGGAAGATACTTACACCTAGGCGAGTACCTAACAGAATCTAGAAATTAGGACAAACTTGTTGTACCTGGGTTCGCGATATAACTTCACACTCAATTACTCACCCTATACCTCTCGGTAATTTGGGTGACTTTACCCGAATTGGCTTTCTCAAGCCTAATTGGGTGTTTCAATAGTACAAGTGAAATTTGCTCAAGTCGGGTATTACTATCTCTAGGTTTTAACCTTTAATTAGGGATATCAATCTCTTGAATTCACCCCAATTACTTGTTAGCCTATTTTACCTAGACTTGGGTCTCTTTCTCAAGAACAACCCTAGTCAAAAGGGCATGAATCAGTGTTTGCAACCTCTAATTCAATAGATAAAGCATAAAACAATCTAAACATTACTAACCCAATAACAAGTAAGCCCTAAAATTAAAGAACCATTAGATACCCACACTAGGTTTGGGTCACAACCCTAGCTAATGGGTCTAGCTACTCATAATCAAGGTAGAAATCAAAAGAATAGATGAAATTATAGCCATAAATGTTAAATACAAAGATAAAATCTAAGATTATAAGCTAAATCTACTCTAAAATTACTCAAAAGGAAAAAAGGTTGTTGTTCACGATCTCTACAAAACATAAGATAACCTAAAAATGTGAAAAAGAACTATTTATATACATCTAAAATTACTGGACAAAAATACTCCTACGGAAAAACAGGCACCCCAGCGGTTTCACTTTCGCGATCGCGCAATTACAAGTGGGGACCATGCTTCTTCAAAATTGGACTTCATGTAACCTCTCTGAACATTGATTCCGCTCCCAGCGGAATTTGGATAGCCACAGCGGTAGTAAATAGCACGACCGCGCAAAATAAGCGCTGACCGCGTTTCATGATTTGCCCAAGTTTGCTAACTCTCTGATCCTCCATAACCGCACTCAGCGGAATTTTTGTCGCGACCGTGTAAATGGCTTCGCGGCCGCGCTTTTGTGCCTCTATCATCGATCCCCTTTGAGTCCAAAATCCAACTCTCTGAACTTAGTTCCGTGGTCGCCTTCAGAAGTTCGCCTAATCGGTCAAGCTTTTGCTACATCGTGAAAGTTGCACTATCAGCGCTCTGGTGAGTTCAGGGTCTTTGAAAGATTTGTCCCTTTTTAAGAAAATGAGAGTAAATATTAGGTTAAAATCCCTAGTCATCACTCACCACACCCAGGGTGCGACCAAACCACTCCTCAATTTGACCCATGTCCTAAGCATGAAGAAAAGGAACCAAAAGAAACCAATGAGGTCTCCTCAGGGGATGGAGAAGCCTCAAAGAAACCAGTTCCCCAACCGCCAACCACCCCTGATGAACTACATCATATGGAATGTTATGGGTGGAAACAATGTGGAGTTCAGGAGACACTGCCTCGACATGGTTCATCATCACAAGCCAACACTATTGATTCTGTTATAAAATAAGATGGTTGATCATAAAAAACTGACGGATGAGCTACGTTTTGATATGCCTATCCAGTCTCCAGCGGTTGTATTGTCTGGTGGGATAGTCATGATGTGGAAAGAGGAATGTGCCACTGTTGATGATGTGTACACTACTCCTCAAGGCATCCATGCCATGGTAAAGGTACTCCCATCTCACGCCCCTTGTTATTTTCAACTATTTATGCTAGCAACATTTTAGCTGATAGAAAATTATTATGGGAAAGTCTCGTTACTACCTCTAAAAGCAATATTGGGAACTGGTTTGTAGGTGGATACTTATGAAGTCTTAAAATCTAGGGATAAATTTGACGGTAACCCCATTAATTCGAGTCGTAGTAACCTATTTTTAAACTGCCTTAATGAATGAAAACTAGTTGACTTAGGTTACAAAGCCAATAAATTCACCTGGACTAACAAAAGATACAAAAATAGGAGTAGTTTAATTTTAGAAAGGATAGATAGGTGCTTTGCTAACGACTGCGGGATTTTCCAGTACCCAAAGGCTATTGTTAATCACCTCCCTATGACACACTAAGATCAGTGTCATGTTCAAATGATGCTAATGGGGGATTCTTTCAATAAATCAAACAGACCCTTCAAGTTTAAATCAATGTGGACTAGCCACCCCTCCTTCCCTAGTATCATCAATGAGGCATTCACTAATAACTCCCCCCAAATCCAATCAACTGAAACTTTCAAAAGCTTTGTGACCTAGTGGAAAAGACACACATTTGGCAACATCTTTCTCAAAAAGAGAAGGATCCTCGACAGAATTGATGGGGTCCAAAAATCACCAAACTACCAGTTCAGCAGTTACTTGCTAAACCTAGAAAGTAACATGATCAAAGGACTTGACTCCATTCTCAAGAATGAGGAAGACTTTTGGAAACTCAAGTCAAGGGTCAATTGGATAACTGAAGGTGATGTCAACACTAGATTCTTCCGCACTTCCACCCTTAATAGGAGAAGACGGAACATGACCTTGTCCCTTAAATAGGAGAGTGGAAACTGGCTCTATGACCAAGGGGACATTAAAGCCTCTATAATGCACTTCTTTAGAAGCCTTTACACTTCCTCACACACACAAGCTCCCATTTCCACTACCGGTCATCTGGACATGACCCATATTCTATCAGGCTGTCCAAGAGACATCTTGGATATATCCATCAAGGTTAGTAAAGTAAAAATGGCCATCTTCTCCTTTATTCCATTCAAGGCACCATCCGACGATGGGCTTCACCCTTCTTTTACCAAAGGTACTGGAGCATTGTGAGGAACTCGGTAGTTGACTTTTGCAAGAAATGCTTTAACCCACACTCCATGGATGAGACCATGAATCAAACTCTCCTTTGTCTCATTCTAGAGTGTCCCCAAGCACCTTGCTAAAAACCTTCAGGCAAATAGGGCTTTGTAACACTATCTACAAGACCATCACTAAGATAATTGTCAATAGGATCAAGCCCTTTCTATATGCTATAATTGGCCCTAGCCAGGCTAGTTTCCTATACAATAGAAGGCCATATGATAATGCCAATATTGTCCAAGAATACATCACCCATTTTGGGAAATGAAAGGGAACCAGGCTCATATGATTCTCAAAATTGACTTAAAGAAAGCTTTTGACAGGCTGGAGTTGTCCTTCATTAGGGACACATTGCACGCCTTCAACTTCCCTCCTGGGCTAACTAAGTTAACAATGTCCTGCATTAGCTCATCAAACATCTCCATCCTAGTGAATGGGGGCAAACATATACCTTCAAGCCCTCTAGGGGAATCAGACAAGGGGACCCATCTCCTCTTACCTGTTCATTTTGTGTATGGAGAGAATCTCCAGGTCAATTGATAAAGCCGTACAAGACAAACAATGGCTCCCTATTAGTATCAGTAGGTCTGGCTCAAAAATTTATCATCTCTTCTTTTCTGATGAACTAACCCTCTTTGCAAAAGCAAACATTAAAAATTGCACCACAATCCGCTTTATCTTGCATGTATCCAATGAGGATTCTGACCAAAAAATCAATCTCACCAAGTCTAGGGTTCCCTTCTCCTCTAACACAAGGCAAGACACAATGGAATGCCTCACAAATGCCTTGACAATCCAAGTTACAACATCCTTTGAGAAATACCTGGGATTCCCTATGTTCCATAAAAGACCCACTAGTACTGACTTCCAGTTCATAATAGATAATATACAATCCAAACTGGTTGGTTGGAAAATAAATTATCTAAATATGACTGGAAGAGTCATCGTTGCCAAGGCCTCTCTCAGTGGTACCTCAAGCCATGTTATGCAATACATCAAATTGCCTATCAATACTACCAAACAAATTGATAGAAATCAGAGGAGTTTTATATGGGGCACAACTCCAAACAAGAAAAAATTGAACCTGGTTAGCTGGGACAAAATCACTAGTCAGAAGTCCTATGGAGGGCTAGGTTTATAGAAAGATGAGCTTAAAAATAAAGCATCATATGCTGGGCCGGCTTGGAGGATCTACCATAACACCTCCAGCTTATGGGGTAGAGTCCTGATCTCTAAGTACCACTCCCTCTGTTCCAATTTACGTGAACCTGTTTGACTGGACACGGAGCTTAAGAAAAAATGAAAACTTTTGAAATTTGTGGTCCTAAATAAGTAAAAAAGAGGCCCGGGGTATTTGTGTGGTTATAAAAGCTTCTCATTAGGTAGAATTGTAAGTTTAAGTTAAATTGTTTCCAAATTTAGAAAGGGGTTATTCTTTTTTAAGCGGACCAAAAAAGAAATAGGTTCACATAAACTGGAACGAAGGGAGTATAACTATAACCATACCCCCAAGAAGTCAAAATCTCCAATCTGGCAATCCATCCTCAAGGGCTGGGATACATGCAATAAGGCTAGTAGATGAGTTGTCCACAAAGGAAACATGGTGAGCTTCATGAATGATGCTGGATCCCAAACCAACCAGCAATCAAGGACATGATTGAGGGCCCTCTAACCCCTAATGACATAGCTGTCAAAGTGGACACTATCTATAATTTTCGGAACTTGGATCTCTCTTCCATCTCTATAGACATCCCTGAGAACATTACTAACCTGATCAAATCAACTTTCATACCTACCAACTCTACCAAGGAAGACAAACTAATATGGGAGTTGACTCCAAGTGGGTCTTTCATCACCAAATTAGCTTATACCTTCCTTAGTAGCAATAATCCAATTTTGTATAAAGAAGAGGAAGGCAACTTCACTTGGATATAGAAGTTAAAAGTCCCTAACAAAATCAAAAACTTGATCTGTCTAGTTGCCCAACGTAGCCCGCCTATTGGAGCCTTTCTGCACAGAATTAAGGTTAATTGCAACCCTCAATGTTGTTTTTGCTCAACAAGTCCTGAAACCAGTGACCACATCTTTTTTGAATATAACCCACTTCTGGCATGAAATACTAGACAAGGGATCTACTGAAAGTCAGCAATTAAATCCCATATTCTCAGCTCAACTATGGCCATTAACATGGAATAAACTGAAGAAGCTCTCCTTCAACAACATCATCCCGTGGGAGAACATCGTCCCTTTTTGTTTTTGGCACATGTGGCTAGCAAGAAACCATAACCTTTTCAATAATGTAAGAGATAACATCAGTGCTAATAACACCATCTCCAAAGAAACAAAGTACTATATGTTGGCACAAAATTGTGCTATCAGGAGGACATCCCATACTAGAGTTAAATGGGAACCCCCAAGGAGGGGCCACTATAACTTCAACACGGATGGGCTGCCAAGGGCAACCCAGGCATTGGGGGAATTGGTGGAGTAGTCAGGAATCATAGTGGGGATTGGATTATGCGACAAATGAAAAATATACCACATACCACCAACATCATGACATAACTAAAATCACTGCTAAAGGGCCTACAACTAGCAGAACAAAATGGCTGGATTCATATAGACATAAACACAGATTCAGCTGAAGTAATAAAAATGCTACTCACAGTAGGCAACACAACTTATGACCCTATGATTTGTGAATGCAGGTTATTAATGCAAATGATGGACAAGGTGATGATGAGACACAACTTCAGGGAACAGAATAGAGTGGCCGATGCACTGGCAAAGAGACAACAAATTCAAGTTTTTTGGGTAGAACTACCATGCTAATAGTTCTTCTGATGTTTGCAAATGATGTATTTTGGATAGACATCCTAGGAACTGAAGCAATTAGGAATTTTTGAGTATGTAATATTGATACAATTGAACGAAATATCAATGTAATTCCTAGTTAAACTTATTTCTACACTAAAGAATAATTGCTACACTGAAGAATATATTACGACTAAATTTCCTAGGTTTCCTCGACATATTTTTTTTTCTGTTCATCCGACATAAAATATTGTGATCTAATGAATTTTATAGTCTTACACCTTAAAACCACTCTTTTTAAAATTAGAAAAAAAAACATGAAACGATGTAGTCCACAAAGCTTTAATTTGTTCCAAAGATTTTAGCTCCTTGCAATGATAACCATTTATTATATGTAAAATTTGATCTTTTTTCCTTATGATATTTAGAAACAAAAGCCAATTTAAATATGAGTATAAGAAACTTTTTATAGCAATTGCTTTAGGTGACAAGGTACTATGATCAATATTTTCACTTCTTACACAATTGACGACTTGATACATATTACTGCATGTGCAGTATATACTTGAATAGTCCACGTTATAGAAATGAGTATAACAGTTAACAGGCATGCTTTCGAATTAAAAATTAGTAACTTAAATTTCTTAAAAACATAAACGGTCCTTTGTGACTTGGAGTATAAAATTAGGGAGATTACTGAAAGAGGTTGTGTTGTCTAAATTTTCTTCCTTAATTTGCACGTCAGAAAGATGTTCCAAGACGGAATGTATCTTGCTGACTTTTTATGTATTATTCGAACTTTGCAATTAGGGAATAAAAAAGAAAATACTCCACCCACTTGATTAAAAATACATCCCAATTAACAATGTCAAAGTATACGAGAAATACATTATTCGTTCTGCCCACATAAGTCTTTCTCTACACTTGAAAACTATGTAAACCAAACTTACTTTAAATTAAATCCAATATGAATATAAGTGGTGTCTAACTACTCTAATTTGTCGTTAGTTGTACTGACCAGAAAAATATAAATAAAAGTAACTCCAAATTGACAACGAACGAATATTTAGTGCGGCCCTCGCATGACCACGGGTATAACATATACTTATTACTAAAAATTATATCATTAAAGATTGCAGAAAGGTGGTAAATATTTAATATTTATTTTTAATGAGAGGTATCAAGTTTGAGATATGTAAATGAAATTATCTTCAATAATTAGCGATTTTATCTTTTAAAGTATAATTTCCCATTAAGAAATCTTGAGTTTGAGATATATGAATAAAATTATCTTCGGTATAACGATTTATATTAAAAAAAGAATTTTCTAATATGAATTAAAGATAAAATCAAGACACTACCTAAAATATTGGTATCTTTATTCAAATAGCCGGTTATATTCATTACTATCTCTATTTCAGTTTATGTGAAACTATTTCTTTTTTTGTCCGTTTAAAAAATAATGACCACTTTCTAAATTTGATAACAATTTAGCTTAAACTTACAATTCTACCCTTAATGAGAAGCTTCTATAACCACACAAATACCCTGACCCCTTTTTGACTTGTTTAGTACCACAAATTCCAAAAGTTTTTATTTATTCTTAAATTGTGTGTTCAGTCAAACATGTTCACATAAATTGGAACGGAAAAAGTATTTTTTTATCATAAACATAGATTATACACATATAATACATAAATTATGCATATACTATAATTCTATCAATTATTTTTAGTTTAAGAGATGGTAAACTGCTATTTGGGTTAATTCTTCTAAAATATTGAGGTGAAATACTACTAGCACAGTAGTGCAAGCGTAGCCCATATTTTTAAGGAATTTTTACATCCTATAGCAAAAGTTAACACCTTATTTATTTTAAATAAATACCATTTTAAAAAAAATATATTCTATAGATACCTTTTAATGTTTATAGCAAAATATCTAATTTTAGTTACCTCCTACCTTTAAGCCACTAAATACGCTATTCAGTTACACTATTTTCTTTCTCTCTCAACTTTGATACCACCGATTTCACAACCACCGAAAAACAAACTGCAATCCTAATTACGAAACCCAAAACCTTGCCATCTTCCCTTCGTCTCTTCTCTCTTGTTTTTTGCGAGGTAAAATATCTGTAACGATCGGATCGGTCGTTTTGAGAGTTAGCACCCCGATCCCCTAATAAATACTTCTCCCATGCCTAATTATGTTCTTGAAAATTGTCGTAGCGTCGAGTGGTGAAATCCGGAGTGTTTTTGGACACTTAGTCCTTAAATGTGGATTTTTGCTTTTGAAATCGGGCCGTAGCTAGAACTGTGTGAAGACGGATCCAGAATGGAATTTCGTCGACTCTGTTAGCTCCGTTGGGTGATTTCGGGGTTAGGAGCGTGTTCAGAATATATTTTCGAGGTCGGTTGTAGATTTAGGCTTGAATCGGCGAAACTTAGAATTTCGGCGATTCCGGCCGATCGGTGAGATTTTGATATCAGACTCGGAATGGAATTCCAAAAGCGACAGCAGGTCCGTAATGTCATTTATGACCTGTGTGCAAAATTTGGGGTCATTCGGATGAGTTTTGATGTGTTTCGGCATCGAATGTGAATTCTAAGAAAAGTCCTTAGGCTTGAATCTATGCATATTTGATGATTTTGATGTTATAAGATGTGTTCTTAAGGCTAGACCAAGTTTGAATGAAGTATTAGGGTTGGTTGTTGGTTTTGGTTGAGGTCCCGGGGGCCTCGGGTGTGTTTCGGGTGTTCAAACGAACACTTTTGGCCAAAAGGCATTAGCTGGTTTTGCTGGTTTTTAACCAGCAGTGGTTTGCTCTCCGCAATCGCATAAGGCATTTTGGGGAGGCGTGTGATTTGTTCTTCGCGATCGCACAACGTTGACCGCGATCGCAGTGCCTTGGGAAATTTGCCTCCGCGATCGCATGCCTTAGGACGCGATCGCATAGTCAATCTTAGGTCGGAGGAGCAGGGTCAGTATTGTTCTACGCGATCGCGTGGACTCCATCGCGATCGCAGTGCTTTGGGAGCAGGAGGTCTGCGATCGCAGACCTTGTATCGCGATTGCACTGAAGGAAGTCCTGGGCGTGTGAAGTTACTTTCGGCGATCGCGACTTGTTTTCCGCGGTCGCATAGAAGAAATGCCTGTGCAGTGTTTAAAACTCCAAAACCGAGGGTTAATGTTATTTTCACCATTTGTTTTATTTTGAGAGCTGGGGAGAGGCGATCTTTGGAGGCTTTTGCACCTGGGTGGTTTGGGTAAGTGATTTCTAACCATTATAGGTCAATTTCCATGATTCTAATCTTCAATTCCACCTATAATTTCGAAAATCTTGTGTGGAAAATGGGGAAATGGGAAGAAACTTCATAGACCAAATTATTGGGTTTTGATTGGGTGTTTGACCTCTGATTTGAGAGATTCTTATATGGTTAGACTCGTGAGTGGATGAGGGTTCGGAAAATATAATTTTTACCCGATTCCGAGACGTGGGCCCGGGAGACTTTTTGGGCGAATTTCCTAATTCCGCGTATTAGCTTCGGATTAATTAGATAATTTGTCCCCTTAAAGTGTTATTTACATTATGCAAATCGAATTTATTAGATTTGGTCCACCCGGAGTCGGGTACTCGTGGCAAGACCGTGGTACGGAGTTGATTTGCGTAGTCGAGGTACGTGGCTTGCCTAACTATGTGTTGGGGACTTTCCCTTAGGCATTTTAAACTGATTTTCACTATGAGGATCCCGTGTACGTGAGGTGACGAGTGCGTGCACGAGTCATTTTTACAAGAATCCCACTGTTCTTTCTATGGCATATCTCATTTTCATTCATATATTATTGCTTACTATTTAAACTGAGTAGTTAACTTAGGATTCAAACATGTTTACTTGCCTTACCTGACTTTTCCACTTATTTGCTATTAATTGAGCCATGCTTAGGTAGTCCTATCCTATTCTTGTCTACTATCCTTCCTAAACTGTTTAATTACGCTGCATCCGACATTCATTCGGCATTGCATATTTAAATTGGGACTACGGACTGAGATTCGGGAGCTTTTCCCCTGTACTGCATAGCATATTTAAATTGGGACTATGGACCGAGATCCGGGAGCTTTCCCCTGTATTGCATTGCATGATTTCTGTTGAGTTATATGCTGTGCTGAGCCGAGAGTTTCTTTTACTCATTTCTTCCAGTTTTTCCTAAATTTCTGCTTATCATTATTTCTACTGATTTTTTGTTGTATAATCTTATAATTGTCTTAGTATGTTTCAAACTCAGTAGAGCCTCAACTTGACCTCGTCACTACTTGACTGGGGTTAGGCTTGGCACTTACTGAGTACCGAATGTGGAGTACTCACGCCCTTTCTGCGCATGTTTTCCCCATGTGCAGATCCAGGTACCAGTACATAGCGTTCCGGCTAGGAGTACTGCAGCTGCCGCTAGGAGACCGTGAGGTATTTCTGCCGCGTCCGCAGAACCTTCTGAGTCCCCTTCCTACTCTAGTATAGATATAATTCATAGATAGAGATATTTTTCTTAATTCCGTTGTATAGAGCTATATTGTAAAGCTTGTGACTTGGTGACATTCCGGGTTTTGGGAAGTAAAAGTTGTAGATGCCGAGCGGCTAAACTTTATAGTATTACTTCTTCTTTACTGTTTTGTTATTATTTATCTAATGTTTCCACAATTTAGGCTTACCTAGCCGTAGCGACTAGGTGCCGTCACGAGACCGTTCGGAGGGTAAATCCAGGTCGTGACAATCTCAGCCAAAACCTTACCCTCTTCCTTTCTTTAACAGAAGTTCAAATTCCATATCGCTAAAAACAATACAAAAAAGCGAAAGCTCAACAAAAAGGCAGATTTTATTAATGTGTATGTTGATGTATTTGGATTGTAAATCCAAGCCAGAAAAAGCGAAAGCTCAACAAAAAGGCAGATTCCATTAATGTGTATGTAGTTGTATTCAGATGTATTTGGATTTTAAATCCAAGCCAGAAACTGAATAATATAAGGGCTATAAATATGTATTCAGCAAATTGTATAAGTATGTATTCAACATGTTGTAATTACATCAGTTAAATAGGCATATTCATATGGCATCAAATGTGTATGTAACTGTATTCAGATGTATTTGGTTTGATGTATGTAGCTGTATTCAGATGTATTTGGTTTGATGTATGTAGCTGTATTCAGATGTATTTGATTTTGATTTATGTATTTCATTGTATTCATTGTCTCGCTATATGCCATGAATGTATTCATATATTTTTTTAATTAATATAATTTATGTATTCAGATGTATTATATAATTTCTCTGAAGATTACTATGTATTTTTATATTTTTTAATTAATATAATTTATGTATTCATCTGTATTATATAATTTCTCTGAAGATTGCTATGTATTTGGGTAGTTTTCGGTTGAGAATCTTTTTTATAATTGGAAATACAAAATTTGTGTGTTATAATTGAGTATGTTGAGTTATATTAGGAGTCTATTATGTTAATTGATTCACTTTCCGTTTTGAAAACAGTGTATTCTCATGTTTCACGTCGTCAATACCGCCATGAATACAATCGAATACACTCGAATACAACAACTGATTAACTGGACTTCCCTGATTCACGATTTTTTTGCTACTGTATTCATGAATAGAGTAGCTTAAATACATCTAATATATCTTACAATAATAGAAATCGTATTTATAATTCGTAATATAGCAAATTGTATCTATAGATAGCTAATTACCACTAAAAGATAGTGCTTTTATGAAAATTTTCCTTTAAGGAATTTTTATAATAACTGATTAGATGGACTTTCCTGATTCACGTGGTAACTTAAAACATCTTACAACAACAGAAAACGTATCTATAATTCGTAATATAGCAAATGGTATCTATTGATAGCTAATTACACTTAAAAGGTAGTGTTTTATGAAAATTTACCAATTTTTAACAGTATAATAGGAGTATGACGTAAATAACACAGGCTTCTAAGTACGAACTGTGGGCCCACGCGTTTTCAAGTGGCCCCACTCAATCGCTCTCCAAAACAACCCCCGCCCCCAAAAGCACCTCTCCTCCTCGCCGGAGGCCAATAGTTTGATCCTTTGCTTCCGTTTCACAGCCTAGTTTCTTGTATTCACTCGGTTATTAATCTTTTTCACTCAACATATAAAACAGTAGCAGAATCGCTGTGTATCCACACATCTGCCACGCCCTGCCAATTTTTTGGCATACAGATAAACCCCAAGCTAAGTAGGATCACTGTTTTTTTTTTTTTGGACTGTACTCATTCCTCTTTGTCACTAGTATTATCATTATATGCCATACCATACTTATCAGTTATCCCCACACACGCTATATATATGGAGGGTCTCCTAAACTAGGTCTAAAAAGAATAGAGTATTCTTATTCTTCATCGGCTAACGCATGTTGGTCTTTTTGTCTCCTCAACAAATACCACTACTTCATGGTTATCATCCGCCGCCACGTAGCTTCAGATTTTAGAGTTTTATTAAGCGTAGAACTGCTGCTGCTTTCTTTCCCTTTTACAGACTTCGATAATGTCGATGAAGCGGCAACCACAAGAGGATCCCAAACCTCGACACGATGGCGGCGGTTCTTCCGAGGATAAACGCCGCCGCAGAGTTCCTTCTCTGAGAAGGTTAATAATAATATTATTATCAATCAATTTTCTGGGTTTCATTTTATTACTTTTCATTTTCTCCCCTCACTCCTCAGTGAGATTTTAATCCTTATCGGGGGAGAATATTTTTTCGTAGAGATGTGAGTCACGGCGAAGGAAAAGTGGGTGTAGGTTTGCTTTTCTCTTTTTGTGTTGAGTACGTTAATGGTGTTGTTTAGTAAACTAGATAGACTTTGCTCATAATTCTAATGGTCAATAAATGCGTTTTTACTTTATGATACTCCACTCTTCTATATATGCATTGATAAGTAAAGGCTAATAATGAGAAAGCTATTCTACTCCTGCTGCAAATTCTTAATTACTGATTGTACTTTTATTATTTCATGTGTAGTGTGATTATGGAAGTAGTAAATATGCGTAGAGTGCAACATTTTATGGAGCCTGTTTTGGAGCCACTGATACGTCGAGTGGTAAGACTATATATTGTTCATTTCCCTTAAGTTAGTTTTGCTTTTTGTATGATTTAAGAATTGTCACCTATTTCAAGTTTGCCAGTGTGCCTGTGTCCGACGATAAAGTTTTTTGTGTTTGAGTTTTGAAACGAACAATTAAAGTACACTTTTTTTAAAGTTTGGGAATCTGATGACTTGGTCATTTACTTTCGGAGAATGGCACATTTTCTAACCTTTTTTTTAAATATAAAATTGGTAGCATACTTTCCACTTTTCTTAGTCTTGCATATCATATATATTTTGTGATGAAAAGTTCTTAGTTCATTAGCAGGAATTCAGCAGATAGTAATCCCTGGTTGTCGTAGCTAGCTTTTATCCTCCTCCTAATTTCTTGTCACTATTAATTGCCGAAGCTCATCGACTTTAGGCAGTTATGTGGTGCACATGTTTAATTCTTTTTTAAAAGTTAAAGTTGAAAAATCAGAGATTATATCCTATTTTCATACCCTTGCACAATCAAGCAGGGACATCTAATTGGGATGAAGCGAGAACTAGTAACTAATGCTTTATTTTATGATCAATTTTGTCATTTTGTGGTTTTCTTTAACTGTCTTAATTAGGCTCATCGGCACATGAATACATTTTATCTTGAGCTTACAGGTAAAAGAGGAAGTTGAGTTGGCTCTCAGGAAGTACATGACTACCATTAAACGGTATGCAATTGGGCTCCATCAATCAAGCACTACATGTGTTTCATGCTTTCATATTATGACTTAAGCTTGCAATTTTTGTTTCCGTATTTGCACTTTAGGAATTGTGGGAAAGATGTATATGCTTCTGAACTTAGAAGCCTGAAGCTGAAGTTTTTAGATGTCATCTCTCCCCCGGTATTTACTGGAACTCGCATAGAAGGAGAAGAATCTAGTTTGAAAGTAGCCCTTGTCGATGCTCATACTGGGCAAGTTGTCTCTAGCGGTCCTGAATCCTGTGCAAAAGTTGAAATAGTAGTACTCGAGGGAGATTTTGATGGGGATGATGGGGACAATTGGACTGCAGAAGAATTCAAGAATAACATTGTGAGAGAAAGGGAAGGAAAGAAACCTCTCCTTACCGGGGATGCATTTTTGTATCTCAAAGAGGGCATTGGTTGGGTGAGTGATATTTCATTTACTGATAACTCAAGCTGGACAAGAAGCCGTAAATTCAGGCTAGGGGCAAGGCTTGCTGATAGCTTTGAAGGAATCAGTGTGCAAGAGGCAAAGACAGAATCATTCATTGTCAGGGATCACCGCGGAGAATGTGAGTTCCTGATAGCTATTTTCTTTCTACGATGCTGTTAGATGTATTAAATGACAGATTTTTCTTTTCAAATGCTGTGATAACACTAAATTCCACTATAGATGAATGAAAGGTGTTAGATAGTGTCCTTTTCACATCAACAACCTGCTTTCTATTGAAGACTTACTAGGTGTATACCAAGTTTGACATTAATCTCTGTTGTGGATAATATATTTTAATATCTATCTGTAGTGCCTATCTTTAGGTTTTATCAATTAAAACTATAATTATGGTTAATTTTCGAAGCAATTGATTTGCTGAGTAATCAAGTCTACTGGTGTAGAACAGATTGCTCATCCGTAATTTTATAATCTTGTGTTGTATACTGAGCAATATGCTGAAACTTTTATTGTAAGTGACAGACGATATGGATAAGTATCTTTTATTCGCCACAAATTAAGTTGTAAAAGTGGCCACTAGAATATACCAGCAATGTGGGGATATGATCTTGCCACAAAACATGCTTTAAAGTGATTGGTCACATTGCAATAGTCTTATTAGAAGCAAAAGTGTGTAGGGAAGCTTGAAACTTCCCATCGTTGTTTATAATTTAAATTGTTTTGAGTTCTTGAAGGGAAGATTGTGGTAGAGAATAATTTTGGAAATGTTTACCATCTTGGGATGCCTCAAAGAGAAAACGAGTCATATAAATTGGGACGGGGGAGTAGATGATATCGTGTTACGTTTATGACTTAATACAAAGAGACATACTTGAAGTGCAGATAATGCAGAAATATTGGCACACAGGAATAAAGCACTGTGTTTATATGAGTGAAAAAGAAGTAAAGTAGTAGTAAGTTGTTTTTGGAAAGTATTTAATTTACAAGGTAGCTTATTACAAGGTATTGTAATGAAGATGTTGTTTTGCTATCTGTCTGGGGTATATTTATTTTATGCTTCATCTTGGGATTTTATACCTTAAAATGAAATACCCAATATTACCATCAATGTATCATTCTCACCATTGTTTAACATTAACCATCTTTTTAATATATAAATCCTTATTCAGTTAATTACACTTCCCACCGTTAGAGTTTGTCTCTGCAAATTGTTAGATTTACGCTCTTTAATTTTCAGTGAGACAAATGATACTGAGCTGGTTAGTGAGTGCTCAAGTATTGGATTTTGTTCTTTTTCCTCATGTAACTCACCTAGAGTTTGTGGTTTTAAAGAAAAAGCTAAGGCAAATACAGAAGCCTTGAGGCAGGAGGTGATCTCATGTGAAACTTTCAATCTGTCTTAATCATTAACAACACCCATTGGAGAGTAGGAAGGTTGACATTTGTAAACCAGTTAATGAGAGAGAAAGCGGCTACTGTAGGTATAAGGATACAAAGTTGCTATTGAAAGAACCAAGGAGTAGGCAGATAAAAGTTCTCGACTAAAGCCTTAGGCAGAACGAAAAAAGGAAATATGACAGAAGAAGACACTGATAAGGTTGACCCCTCGTCATCTCTAAGGAGAACTCTAACTCACCGTTTGTATGATTTAAGCACCATATTGGGTTTTTTTTAGGTGGGTGGACTTATTATTAAAACTGTTTATCAAACTGTATAATGAATCTTACTTAGAAATGAAAACCAAAATAAAATTCATTTTTACTGAACTTAATGCTTTGGTTGGTTTCTTGAGGATTAACTTGGTAATGAGCTGTTCATAACTTGGGTGTCACAGCTAATTATAGTCAATACTGGGAAATCACAATGAATGAGATTGTGGTGGAAAGTCTTCGAATAATTCTCAAGTCGTATGCTTTACGGCACTATCTAACTTCCTGCTTTATTTTCAGTGTACAAGAAGCATCATCCCCCTTTTCTTTCAGATGAAGTATGGAGACTGGAAAAGATTGGCAAGGAAGGAGCTTTCCATCGACGTTTGAGCAAGGAAAGAGTCAACACAGTGAAAGATTTTCTTACTCTACTCTATCTAGATCCTACAAGGCTTCGGAATGTGAGTTCTACTGCATTTTCTCACATAGATAAATGGATTTAGTATGTTTTCTAGTTAATTGCTTTACTTAGTGGATTGGCATCTTCTTTGAGCATCCTGTGTAATCTTTTAGGAGTTAGACAACAGAATTTAGCCTGGTTACACTCTGTTGACATTGCAATTCTGAAATTTGATAAATCTAGGTAAATACTGGCGTGGTCTTGCCGTTTCAACAAGATTGACTAATCTTTTAAATCCTTTTCCTGGAAATCTTGCAGGTTCTTGGGACAGGTATGTCCACCAAAATGTGGGAAGTCACGGTAGAACATGCCCGAACATGCTTACTTGACAAGAAAGTGTACTTGTACTACTCATCTGGATCTGTACAAAAAACTGGTGTGGTTTTTGACATCGTTGGACAAGTGATGGGGCTTCTTCCAGACTGTCAGTTTGTTTCTGCTGATAAGTTGTCCGAAACTCAAAAGGCATGTACCTTTAATAAATAAGAATATTTGGTTTATTGCTCTTTTTGTTTCTTCACGTACCAAGGCTTGATTCTTGATATATTTATAGTTGGCATCACTCCTAATAGATTACGCAATGGCTCCCATTCGTTTTTCTTTTCAGGATGATGCTCGTAATTTGGTGATTTGTGCGTTCAGACACTGGGAAGAAGTAGTCTCTTTTGAGGATGAGTCTTCTCTTATGGATTGGGTTATGCAAATTTCTGCTGTTCAATTCTCCTCAAACTCATCCATGGTAGGTAGTTCAGATGCCAATGACAATGTTCTAACTTCCCAGAAGGTTAGCAGAACCGACTATCAGCATTTAAGTGCATCAACACCTGATATCATGCCATCCTTCTGTTCAATTGCTGGTTTCAGCAGCTTGGATGATTATGTCTTGCATGGTATAGACAACATGGATGTTCGGTTTGACCAACCGTTAAATTTTCCCGGTCAAGACACCGACTCCTTGATGGCTGATACTGATTCTATAACTCCACCATTTTGTGAGGGTGATCATCTGCCTTTCTTCGACACTGACTATTCCCTTCCCAGTCCAAACTTTGCACCATCACCTGATCTACAGTGTGCTGTCAACAGCTTTCTTGCTCGTAGTTCAATTCTTCCCCCAGATAAAGCTCAACGAAGATGGAAGATGCTATTTAGTGTTCTAAGGTGGTTCTCCGTAAGGAGGATTGTAAACAGAAGAACCATCATATCTTGAACAGAAGTTCTCACTATGCTGAGGCAAAAGAATCTGTAGGAAATTGCTGCCCGGTGCAAAATTGTGTGCAGTAGTAGAGTCACTTAAATTTCTTGTGGACATGTGAAATTGGGCAGTTAGTGCCAATCATGCTCTCCACTTCCCATATACAAAACTCATGCCCTCTTTTTTGTTCCCCCTTCTTTCTTTTTTTGTTGTTGTTGGGAAATCACAACTTTTGAGTCTTGTGAATGGGTACACAGTCCTTGGCGCCAATCTGATGAAAAGTTATGTATATATTAGATCGATGTGTAGTGAAAGCAGCTACCTTGCTGCATTATTTATTGTGCAAGGGCATATTTCCAGTTTTTTTTTTTTTTTTTTTTTTTTTGAATGGTCAGCATTATAACAGTGAATTACTAACGCCGGAGTAAATGAAAAAAGTATAGCGAAAAACTGGATGTTTCTTTGCTGACGAGCCTACATCTAAACCAGAATATTGTATGACTGACTGATCTAATCCAGCATCTTGATCTTGCCATCCTGAAGGCAAATAAGTTTTTCTTGCACATAGATCTCTGGCTCTCTCTGTTTTCCCTTTTGAGTTCTTAATTAGATAGTGTTAATTGCATGTGGTATCCTCTTTAACATACTTTTCCTTCCAGTATATCTTGTTTCTTAATTAGCTCAAATTGATCGATGAGTGCAGTCTTTTATAGGGAATTTACAAGAAAAAGAAGACCATTCAAAGGTGTGTTATTCATTTCCGTGAGTTTTGCGTTTCCCATAAAACATGCACTAATGATATACCAAANTATATATATATATATATATATATATATATATATATAAACAAGAAATCACATTATAGAATAATTTCAGTACCCAGAAAGAAAAAAGAATAATGGCAGTATGATGCATCTTGTTTACATAACACTCAGTTGGGCAAAAACATTCTAACAAACATCAGACGTTAACTTTTTTCATGTGTATCTAGTAGAATTGGTGCCACCAATCATCTGGAACAATGTCGTTTGTTCCATTCATTAGTGCTTCCAAGTAGTCACTGTTATCTGCGTTAAGATTATCTGCGTTAAGATCAGCTTCAGCACAATATTGCTCCTGAATTCCAGGGAAGGATAATTGACCATATGCTTCTTCTTGCTCGCAGGCTGTTGTATTTGCTTCTTCTGTCATCATGTACACTCTGTGGGTGATGGCCCCATGATTCTCCAATGTAGCTTCATCTGTATCATAAGTGGTCAAAATTTGGCTATTTTTGTTAAGTCCTCTCAAATAATTATCCTGTTCATGTTCAGCGTTCATAATCTGATGTTGTTGGCAAATTGTTGCTGACTGTCAGGCAACATAGCTTCTTCTATTACTTGAGCAATTTCTTGTTCCTCTATATTAACCCCATTCTTCTTATTTCTTATGTTCTTACAATATCCTGTTTAGGAATAGTATTGTTTCCCCTGAAGTAATCACCCCCCACATAATATTCTCTCATCAGCCAATTAATTCTATCTTGCTTTGATTCTTTGCTACTCCTAGTTCGATAAACAAATCTTTTTCTGAATCCCACAGCAGTTCCCTTACCATTCTTGATAGGATCGCCGCTGGTTTGGCCTTTCCACGTCCCGTTGGCGCAAGTTCGGCGAAATCTTTTGTCTGATTCCTTCCGCTTCTTCAACGGAGAAATAAAGTAGCCAACTTTCTCTTCAGGATGATCAGAAATCTCCCATCGATTTCCCCAAGTCGAATAGGGCATTCACTGGGCAAAGACTCACCTTTCAAGAACTTTGTAAGAAAATTGATCAACTCTTCATCAGTTGGGTAAAATCGAACACTGGGAAGCAGTGAAACCATCGACATGGTGGTCTTTGATTTGCTATTATGAATAAAGGAATTAAAACAACAAGGAGAAAATAATCACAAGAAAAAACAACCCTTCAATGATCGATGATCTGCAAGTGTTCTTTTAATGAGTCAGACATTGACCCTGCTGTGGAAATACAGAGAGAACAAATAATTGGAGTGTTGTGAAAGAAAATTAGAATTCGCTGTGAAACAGAGAGAGAAGAAAGAATTACTCCTATGAACAAATACAATGGCCATAGCCGATAGCTAGTGTTCAGGTTCTTTATAAACAACTTATTAGGTTTCTAAAAAATTGCACGCGGAGGACTAATTTTTTTAGGAAAGAACGGAGTTTTTGGAATAATAGGAAAGTATTATTTGTTGGTTACAGAGCTGGGTATTAGGAAGGAACAGAGGTGTTGCTTTTGGCGGGAATTCTTTTTTTCTTTTCTTTTTGGTTACACTTTGGACTCAAATTATTTACTTTCCTTTTCTCAAATCAGAACTTATTTACTTTAATTTTGTTTTACTCCTATCAAATAGAACTAAATTAACAATTTCTTACAGATATATATTGGAGCGTAAGTATACTGGAACTCCAGCATAATATAATGGAGTTTCAGCATAAGTATACTAAAACTCCAGTATAATATATCGGAGTTTCAGCAAAGTATACCAGTCCAATATAATATGCTGGAAGTTTATATACAGGTGCTCGAATCTCCAGTATATTATGCTGAAACTTTTCATGTGTTGGAGTTCCAGCATAATATGCTGGAAGTTCATACACAGGTGCACCGAACTCCAGTATATTATGTTGGACCGGTCTCTGTTCCAGCAAAATAGTGGCTATTTTTCAATGGCTTGGCAAACGCTGGCTATTTTTGATTGACCAGTCCGAAAGCGGTCTACCCTGTGCTATTCTAACAATATAATTGGATCAATACATATCAGTTTAATAGAAGTCTAATTTTATTGGACTAATATATTTAATTGGGATACATATGATGAGATAAATTTGTTAGTTCAAGACGTCATCATCTTATTCTAGAGGACCAAATTTGTGGTACGTGTCAAATGATGTGGTAGTCGAATCAAATAAAGGAGCCAATAGAATCAAGCTACATAACAAATGACGTGGTATGTCACCTCAAATCAAAAGACTAATTAAAAAATGTGTCATGTGTTTTGATCGGATGAAAAAAGAGTTTGTTTTTATCACAATTTCTCTTTTCTTTAACTATAAATATAGGCATTCATTACCAAGTAACAAGATATTAATTCCTAGCAGAAATAAGAGAGAGCTCGTGGATTAAATGCTACAATTTTTTTTATAAATTGCAAGCATTTTCTTAGAAATTTCAACCCGTCGAAGATCAACAATCCTAATCAAATATCAAGGTGTTCAAAGTTAAAGTTACTTGTTTGTAGGATAATTGTGTTTATGGCGGCCATCAAAGTCGTAGTGACGAATAAATCAAATCCACATTCAAAATATGATTAAAATTCAAGATCATTCAAGCTCTTGACTTCAAATACAAGATAAAATCAAGTCTACCAATCAATCTCAAAGCCTTGAATTTATTTATGAAAAGAATCAGCAAAAGAATAATAGAGATCGTAACTTTAACTATACTTGAATCAATATCAGCTAGTGCTTGTCAATAAAAAAACACCCAGTCAACTCTATATGCTTCTTTTTTAGGATCTTTTTTTTTTGAGTCGAGCTCTATCGGATAAAGTTTTTTTATCTTCACAAGGTAGGTATAACGTCTGTGTACACAACATACTTTCCAGACCCTGGTAGAATTACATTGGATATGTTGTTGTGATTGTACTCAACGCTAAGCATATTAGGGTGTAATTCAAAAATTGCCAGATTTACAAGTGGTAATTGGAAAATAGCCATAGTTTTAAAAGTAATTAAAATTTAGCCATTTTTCATGTAAAGATAAATCTGAACGAAAACATTGTTCAAAATTCAGGAAAATATTCCAGCATAATACACTGGAGTTGCATCATAAATATACTGGAATTCCATCATATTATACTAGAATTACAGCATAATATACTGGTCCAGCATAATATGCTGAAAGTTCATACACAAATGCTCCAATTTCCAGTATATTATGCTGGAACTTTCGTACGTAGGCCTATCCACCTTGATAAACTAATGAAATAATCAATAGGTTTTAAGTTCTAGAAAATGTGTCATTTTGTAGTATAATAGTATAACCTTAATTGCGGAACTTTTGACTCGTTTTGAATCAAACACAACTACACAACAATAAAAATGAAATTGAAGGAGTAGTATATATAACTTTCATTGACATATATAATTAGCCCATGTGTATGTAACCATCTTATTTATAGATATAATTGAACTTGTAAGGTAGGCCACCTATGGCAACATTGTCGGTATCCTCGGCGATGAATAATTAGATTGAGAACGTAAAAATAAGATGCATATACAACACATAGGGTGTGTTTGGTATGAAAGGAAAATATTTTTCGGAAAATGANTAAAATTTCTGTTTTTTTTTTCTGCCCCTCCCCCCGCCCCCACTTCGGAATTTTTTTTTAAAACTTTATTTTGTAATTTAAAATTTCTGTTTTTTTTCCTGCACCCCACCCCCCCTCCCCCCGAGATTTTTTTTTTAATATTTTCAATTTTACTTTTTTCATCTTCCGGTTTACGGGTTCAAAATTTTACAAGTTCTAAAGATATGAGTTCGAAGGTTTATGTGTTTCGAAGTTTACGGGTTTAGAAATTATAAAGTTTACGGGTTTGAAATTTCGCGGTTTCGAAAGTTTTGCGGTTTAAAAGTTTATGAAATTTGTGGGTTCGGAAGGTTGTTGGTTCGAAAGTTTATGGCCTCGTGTTTATTATATCAAAATTATTTACGAATACTCTTGAGAAAATATTTTCCTTGATTTGCGTACCAAACACCAGAAAATGAATAAGATTACTATTTGTTTTCCAAGAAAACATTTTCCATGAAAAATATTTTCCTTTATACCAAACACACCCATAGTGGAAATATATAATATTCTATAATAAGCAAATTCGAAAGAGTAACTAATACAACATAAATGAGAAAATAGAAAAGGGAAAAAAAGATGAAGATAATTTCGTCTACGGAGGTGAAAGGAAGTTGGAGGACATTAAAAATTTAGGGGAAATTAAGATCACTTTACCTAAAACTATTTATATCGTTAGCCGCAAAAGTATTATAACATACATAAATATATATATATATATATAACGTCATTTTCAAAATTATTGACGCATCTTTTAATTTCTGTTTTAGTGAAAACTCTAAATTTAGGTCCGATGGAGCTACACTAATAAACCCACCCAAATTTCATGGTCCAACAATTTTTAATCTGGGCTTCTCATTTTTTGGTTGGTAATCTGATATGTTTTTTCAATATAAATACTTCTGCTAGTTGTCTCAGCCATCAATGGAGCCCATTGTAAGAAACCAAAAACTAACTCTTTGACATTGATGTTTGTCCCTCCATTTTTTTTCCTTTCATTTTTAAGTTGAAGATACGAGGACGGATAGCGAAAATGGTACGAAGCCAAGGACGGATGTACCCTTTTGGCAAGATTTACAGACTCAATTGTTGTTGTTAACTCGAATTATATTCGTAAAGTTTTAATCCTTATTAGTATTACATATTTACATGTTTATATTAAGTCAGTACAAGTTACAACTATCACAAAAGAGAATACATCGATAGCCCCTTAAAGCGGTCCTCACTTTTTACTTTGACACTTCATCTTTAGTTCGTTCCATTTGAACACTCCAACCACACCTCGAATGTGTCATTTAAACAGTAAAGCTGACATGACAAGTCAAGTGTTCCTCACCCTTTTTCTCTTTTATTTTCTTTTTTATATCTTCCTCTCCTCCATTTTTGAAATCCTTCGGAATATCTTCATCAAATCGGTATCTGTTGCTCTGTCCCACATCGAAACTGTGACCGCATAAGATTTAATTTAACTTGTATTAACGGGAACTAAGAAAGACCCTAAGAGTGTGAAATTTTTTCCAGTTGAAGAACTCTTCTGTAACGAGCTACCATAGGTGAAGAAGTGAAGCTTTCTGAGTACGATTCTAGCGGTGGTAATAATGGTGATAGAGTTTTGTGGGAGGTCGGACTTCCCGGCTCCGACAATCTCACGTCGTTGACTCTCTAGCTGATTTCGGCCGAACTTGCTTCTGCGTTCAAAATCTCGCCGAAATCTTCTAAGTCCATGACCGATGTAAATCGTGCTTCGTACAATACATTTTCTTCTCTACAGAAATGTCTCTCACAAGATATGTCTTCAATGAATAACTTAAATTTCAAGCCGTTCAATGAGGAGACGACTGTTATTGAAAAAGATAAAAAGTATCTAACAAATAACAGAAAAATGGCTCAAAAATTTATAGAAAATGGCAGAAATAATTTTGTTTGGGATTGACCAGGAATGAGTGCAGTGCTTTGGCAGATCTCAAGTCTCAGATATAAAGCTTTGACAGACCTCCGGCAAATATTTGACAAACCACCTGCAATTTCTAGATGTGCTTTCTCAGATCAGATCCGGGGAAGAAAATTAAGGAGGTGGAGAATTTTGCGAAGACAAAAGAGGGGGGG